>JAJONR010011862.1:0-13821 GCA_029582245.1 Solanum etuberosum | reverse complement strand
ATCTGGTTCTAGCACTATCTCTGAAGAGACAATGGCAAGTAAACGATGCATATTAACCTAGAAATGGAAGAAAGAATAGAATTACCATAAAGTAATTGGTAAAGAGGAAACTGTATATGTTGAAATGTGTGACCATCTCATTTTAAGTTTAAACAGTTAGATGTAGTATTTTTTTTTACTTAATTATGTCTTCAATACAACCATCACGTGCAGAGAATTTCAAGCATTTTCTTACAGATATGCTTGAAAATATTTGAGGAAACAAGAATATGAAAAGCACCCAAGGAAAAATTTGTAAAGATCATGGCGAAAACATATGCAGTTTTTAAAGCTGCATAATTCGAAGATGAAACTAAGAAATGTTTTCAATATTTCTCTCGATAAAATTTACTGATTGAAGGGTCTGACAATGTATTATGTCAAATTAATTTAAGAAAGACAAGTTGAAAATGATAACACGTTCTACAGAAAGTATAGTACAGAGGTACTGTACAATCTGAGGGACATAATGATTTCACATGGTGAATGTTGATTGATAATTTTTGGATTAATTGGTGCAAGTTTGTGCCCAATCTTTCCCCTAAAGTTCTGATTGACCATCCAATTCAATCAGACGGTGTTCAATAGCACGTGTATGACAGTTTATTTGTACTACTAACACTACAGTCGAATGTTCTTTCCTCCGAAGGAACGTGTCAAGTCAACAAAGATCAAAAAATACGAAATGAAAATTTGTAAAGATCATGGTCAGAAGGTAGTTTCTTACGATGCGATCATCATGCAAGCAACTGTAGTCGTTGTCTGTCCATCAAATTGCCCGGAAGATATTGATCAATGTAGTTAATTGTCAAATGCAGCATGTCTGGGAGAAACCTGTACTCCTCGGCAACCTATACCATCAAACAAGTTCCGTATCAAACTGACGAATTTCTGAGCTCATCCACATTAATTAAGACGTAAGTTGGGCAGGCTGACATTTCATCAGGGACACAGCTTTAGAGAAGAAAGATATTAGAAGTTTACCTCAACAAGCCAGTCAATTAAGATAGCGCGAATGCTAGGATTGATGTCTTTCTGTACTTTCGCCATGAAATCTGTGGAAGGCCTTTTCTTATCCTAGTACAGTGATTAATGATATCATTAAAACATGTTTGATAACAAATGTTTGTAAAACTGCAATTCAGTTAGAGTCAGCAGAAACATCCAATTCAAAGAGCTGAATAAATTCAAAGAGCTTTATACCTCAGAGGCTCTCAAGTGTTTGTATATGTCACATGCCATTGTAGCACATAACTGTGGGTCAACAAGTACATCTCTCTTGCATATATCTGCTGCTGGAATAAATTGTATTAAATAGATGTTATAGTTAAAATGAAATGCTAGAACAAGGACTATTCTCTGCTGAAAAGATCAAAATCTGCTGCTTTGACATGTTCTGAGATGTAGAGGGTGCTACACGCCTTCTTCTCGATGGAATCAACTGCAGCCGATTCATGGTCATCTATGTATTTGACCTCCGGACTTCTCACTGTGTCCATAGATTCATCCATGGAGACTAAGATATCTGAGTGACATGGAGAAATGTACATGCTGCAAGTGGCAGGAAGAGGAATGGCAGTGATCTTAGGCACAACTGCATCACTTCGTTGAATAGAACTAGGTTTGCTGCTTGGTCTGACAGAGGAGGATGCTGGCAGAACAGCAGTCCCTGAGGAAACTGCATTACTGTTACAAAGTAGGAATGTTCTTCTTACAATCTTGGATGTACTTGGTGCCTGCCAAAGCCAAAAATGATTCCAAGTTAGTCACAACTTCAGATACAAGAAACAATCTTTTTCAATTTACTCACATTGCAAAACAACTTATTAAATAAAAGGTTCATCAAACAGTGAAAACTCAAAATTATCAAAAGTTGCTTAACTTATTCTGCTCATTTGTGTAATAAAATTAAGAACAGTAATGAAATCATTTAAGGAGACAAAAAGCAGGAATTGGTCCTCAGTAATGATATGCTAAACAATTCAAGTTAACACTCATACTAAAATGAGATAAACTTAGAGAGTAAATCTTAGGAGATCAGAAGCTCTTTTCAGTGTCTCTACTTATATCACATGCACTTAGATTTGTTTGTTTTGAAAAATCTAGCTTTGACATAGGGAGATATACTGTTAGGTGTACAATGTTTAATAATAGAGTTGGTATCTAGGCTAAATTTTTCCTTCTCTTCTACATTGATTACCACATTTCTGGAATTCAAACCTTTTTTAACCGGGAGCTTTTCTTTATCTTGGCTATAGAAATCCTTGTATGAGGGTTTGGATCAAGGATCCTAAAAGCATGCCTTCTATTCCTATACATCTTTTAAGATTGGAGTCTTGGAGTGAAAGATAACCGACCAACAAAACAAATAAGATCACCCCAGAAATTCATATATTAGCTTTGGCGCCATATCCCTCTTCTGCTAATCACCTCATGTGCAACATAAGGTGGGGTCTCTGTAGTGTGGAACAAGTGGAATCACTGAAGGCGCTTATTAGAGTACTTCCTATGTGGTCCACTGGTTTTTTTATTTTTGTGGCCATAAGTCAATTCTTATCCGTACTTCAAACAAAGACCATGGATAGACATATCTTCCCTCACTTTGAAATACCAGCAGCATCATTCAGTGTGTTCATGATTATTGCTTTAACAATCTGGATTACCTTCTACGATCGTGTTTTGGGCCCTTTGCTATCAAAATATACTGGACAGCCAAGAGGGCTAAGTCCTGTCATCCGAATGGGTATTGGCTTAATAGTCACCTGTATGTCTACTGCGTTGTCAGCAATAATAGAAACCATAAGACGGCAAAGGGCAATAGAGGAAGGGCATGAGGACGACCCAAGTGCCTTAGTGAACATGTCTGCTATGTGGCTCGTGCCACAGTATGCACTACTCGGAGTGGCTGAGGCTGCCCATGCAGTTGGACATATTGAGTTCTTCTACTCTCTATTACCCAAAAGCAAGTCCAGCATGGAGTCAACTTATGTACACTGTTGGGACTGCTGTGTCGAGTTTGCTTGTAAGTATTCTGATGAGTGGTGTGGATTGGCTTTCATCAACTGGAGGCAAAACGAGCTGTCTTTCGAGCAACATTAATAGGGGTCACCTGGATTACTATTTCTGGCTACTTACTTTTTTGAGTTTGCTCAACTTCTTCTATTTTCTGGTCATCTGCCGGTTATATGAACCTAATGATGGGAGCAGTAGGTTATCTCATGAGGCAGAAGAAACACAATGTGATTATAGGCTTTTACCTGAATCTTGATGATATGTTGTACTGCATTGCTGAATAATATACTACTATGCTAGCTAGGTGTTTGTATATGTTTAGATCTCTACATTTTTCCTCCTTTGACAGAAATGTGTATTATGTTTTGGATTCCTTAATTCCAACACATTGTCTTATGCCAAATGAAGGCTGGAGGAAATGGTATGAGTCTATCAGTGTGTGGAAAGTTGCCTCTTCATCCTTCAAATTCTTAAAGATCTAATTTGGGAATCCTTTTCTTCTAGAGACAAAAAAAACTTATAATATGGTGATGAGAATGGCAAAGTAAAATTTTTATTAGAGTTGTTTAATGCATCACAAATGCCACTGGTTCATTTGAAAAAAAGCAAAAACTTTTCTTCAAATGTTCAAAAAGCAAAGTGGACAGATAAACAAAAAGCAGGAATTGGGGGAAGATGTTTCAAATTTTTACCATTAAAAGAATACTTAACTCAAACATAATTTGAAAAAAAATAAAACAAATCCCTTGAGAAATCAACTTCCTAATATCAAAATCTTGACAAACAAAAAAAAAATCCTGTAAATCCTCTTATATCAAAAACCCTCAAATTGCTTCACTTTATTTTCTCAAATTTCGTTTTTACCCAGTATCTTCAATCATTTTTTCATGAAACCCCACCTAACATTAACCATTATCCTTATTGAATCCAAGAAAGGAAACCCCAAAAAAGAAATCACAAAACCCACTTACATTTTCCTTCCATACACAAATTTACGCAAGAAATCCCATAACCAACATAAGAAAAAGCCATAATCAAGTAAACCAAGTACTCTAATTTACCTTCCTACTGTAATCAATCCATTTATACAAACAGAGAACAAAAACAGAGAAACACTCACAAGTTTGGTTGTTTCTTGGCGGCTCCAGCATTCAATTTTCCGGGCTGATTATTCTCCAACGCCGATGAACTCGAAACAGACGAACGCCTATTGTGGGTCGTCGTCATTTCCTCTTCTTCTTCACCGAAACAAGTGAAAGTGTTGGGTCACTTGTTTGAATTGGAAATGATTTAACCGTTAGAAATGAAAATCATATCATATATATGTATATATATATATTATAGGCCTATATTATATTTTATTTTATATTATTATATTAAAAGTGGGAAGGTTTTATGGTCAAAGTTGGATTACAAAAATGCCCTTCACTAATTTTTTTAATTAAAAAAATACATTTTACTAACTTCTAAAATCAAATCAATAATGATAATTAAACTAGACCAAATACATGTTTAGATATTACAACTTATCATTTTTCACTTTTTAATGAGTTTTAGTTTAATGAGTTTTAATTATTAACCCTTCTAGATTTTAAAGCTCATGAAATATTGAATATTTTTTGTCCTTCAAGCAAATATTTTGTTAAGAACAGCTAAGTGTAAAAATATAAATATAAGTTCTATAAACATAATAAATAAATAAAAGTTAGAATAAAAAAAATAGAAGAGTGGTAGACGTAAAGCTATAGTAGGTGAAAAGGCAAACCAATTGACTTCTCATTTTTTATGCGGATAGGGTCATGTATATGCTTAGATCTTCTCTCTTCCGTCATTTTAGCCGCCGAGCTTACATTATCGATTAGTCCTTGAGTAATACATAGATCAAAAGATTAGAAATCACTAGAAAATTGATGATTAAATGGGATACCTCTTGTAATCCTTTAAGAGTCGGCCAATAGAGAGGATCTTTGAGGGTTTCTTAATCCAAAACCCTAATCGAAATTGGAGAATTTACTAAGCAACTAAGCAAACAAAAAATTTGAAAGATTTAAACAAAAATAAAGTCGGTAAACAAACTTAAAAATCGGATAAAGATGCATACCTTAATCAATGGGATTCTTGTGAATATCTTTAGGGATATCTTTTCCAATTTGTGAAAAGAAACGGAAGCTACAGAACAGAGAGAAGCGGGAATTGAAAAAATGAAGAACAATTGGAAGAGGGAATTAGGTGAGAGAGATTTTTTTGTTGAAAAAACATGAGAGAGAACGTGTTGGAAAACATGTGATTAATGTGAGATAAATTAGGAACTAAACTAGGATACACTTTATTTTCTAAAATATTGACATTTTTAGTAATTATTTTAAAGTGTAGATATTTTTAATAATTATGTTAGGGATTTTGACTGGTTAATTATTTAATTTTTCTAAACGTAGCAGCTTAAAATTGACAATTTTCCCATTTCTCCATCATAAATCCAAATAGCGAAAAATCACATATAAAAGCTTCTTCTTCCTCTCCAAGCGGGAAACAACACTTTGAGAAAAGAAAGAAAACAACTATGGCGCTAATTATGCAAACCTCTCAGCCATGGGTCGAGAAATAGTAACATTCGAATTAACTAAAGCTAATTATTAAAGTTTTTTTTTATTATTAACATTTGTGCACATTTTGTGATTAACTTAAAGATCTTTCAAGCTTTTTGTTGAATGTGCTTAAGCTTTAAGAAGGAGTAGGGAAAATCTTATGACTTTCTGGTCTTGCCACGTCTTTCCTTCCTGAGAAATGGTCTTTTTTCCTTTTTCCACCTTTATACTTAAGTCACCGTTTTCTAACACTATGCTATTTAATCATGTTTTAAAAGAACCTATCACCACACAAATAAGTTTGACTTAATCATTTGTTCATCTACATGATATAAGGTGGTTACACTAGATGATATTTTTCCCGAGACAAAAAAAAGACGTCCTGTGGTTTGATGTTTGTGTTTTTCTTTTCTTGTAAATAAGCCATTTTCTTTGATTACATGATAAGTTATTGATCTAAGTACATTGTTTGTAGAGCATTAATAAATAGAATGGTCTTGTTTGGTTTAGGATCATATAGAGCCACTCGCTTCCAGATGTGCAAAGTTTAGATTCAAGCCACTTCCTGAAGAAATAATGGGCAACCGAAAATTGCATATTTGTAAAGAGGAAGGTCTTAATCTAGACTCAGGGGTGTGTGGATTAGTAAATTGATTCCTTGCTTCATTTATTTAACTGATGGTTCAATTGTCAGTTTGGAATTAAGCTATTCATATGAGTGTGTCATCTGATTGCAGGCTCTTTCTACCCTCAGTTCCATTTCTCAAGGTGATTTGCGAAGGGCTATTACATACTTACAAGTAAGATGAATTTTCTTCCTTGTACACCTTTTAATATAATGATGTTGCTGCTGCAATTTCAGTTATTCATTCTAGAATGAAAATGAAGCTTTCCCTATTGTTCTGTGGAAGGAATAAATGTTATGCAATTTCAAGCCTCCGTGTTCTTGCCATCTTTTACTTCCTGACTATATAATCAACCATTGAAAATTGATTGGTAACATTTTGAATTGCTGTAGAGTGCTGCTCGGTTATTTGGATCTTCCATATCAGCGAAGGAACTGATTAGTGTGTCTGGTTTAACTAAACACTTAGATTTTAGAGCACATTTCGGAATTGAAATCTCATCAAAGTATCTGCTGTTCTTCTCTGTCCATTTACTGTTAACATGTGCCATAGGTCTGCTGCAACAGGGCAGTGCAAAAAAAGTTAACCGACTCTTGAGTCTTTTTGGCACATATAACATCTGTTCACCAGGGAGTTCCTTTTCTTTTTTAGATTATCGTGAGTTAGTATGACATCTTTGAGGGTTGTCCAACTAAAACACTTGACTTTGGTGCATAGTTTTGTCTTCCATATCAGTTTCCAAGGCACATATACCAGTCAAAACATTGACAGCATTCGTACTACTATAACCTGCCTTCACTGAAAACACTATCTCCCCATTTCAGGCTGTCTGATGTTTGAGGATTCACTGGAAAACCTTCCAAAGATGATTAGATTGGAATTAGGAATTTGCTATGGTTTTGGTATGTGTAGATATAGCATTCAACTTAATTTACAGATCAGTCCAGTTCCCAATCCTGGAAGTTTCTTCTAAAGCGAATGTTTCCATACCTGTTGCTTGCAACTGTGGAGTCTAGATGGGATCTTTTAGAGGAATATTAAACAACCATTTGTCTTTCCAAAACTTAAGAGAGGTGCCATTCTCAATCCTAAAGGATACTTCTTGAAAGAATCATCCTTAAGATTATAGATGTACTTCCATGTCTGTGAAAGTGACAACCTGCTTTTATCTGCTTCTTTCTTTGATGAAAAATAAAAAATCTTGGTGTAACTTGATTTCACGAAATCAGTTTCATTTATTCATTTCTAATAGATTTCAACTATTGCTACAATTGTTTTAACCATATAAGATCACATCTAAAGTCATGGTCGATACTCTACTTTTGGTTTATAACCAAGAAATTGTCTGAGTTAGCTGGTCCAATTCCATGTTTGTACACTTATTCAACACTTGGGGGAGTATAATCTCACCCATCTGCCCTGTTTGCACTTAAATACTAGGGTTCTACACTTATTTTAGTAACTGACGTGCAATTACTATGATCAGGTCATCCCTAATGAAGTTGTTCAGGCTATGAAACACTTTGATGCTGCAACAAAGGTTTTATTTTCATCACTTGTCGAATACTTAATAACAGCCATAACTTGATATCTATAACGAGGTTTTGAGTGAAAGGAGAAGAAAGTGATCTTGATGACAACATGATTCTGCAAAACGAAAATATTCAAACTTTCATATTATATAACCAAGAGATCCTCGAGCGTCATTTCACCAAACGTAGCCTGTCCTTGAGTGGAACTATCGTTACATGTGATCTGTATGCTGCACATGTTGTTTTGTTGCTGCTCTTGTTGGGTCTTGAGAATTTCTGACCAAACTACATCTACAGTTTTACTACACAATGGTGCAGGAAGCGTGAGCGAGTGTTCCTCTGATGCACCGTTAAAAAGAAGTTGCTAAGCATGCGTTGTAATAACCAAAATTCCGGAAGAGATTAATACCAACCAAGTTCATAATAAAAGTTACAAATCGCCAACAGTTCTGCCCATAAACCTTTGTTTGATGCTAAAGGATCTACTCCGACTTTAGGACACATGTCGTGGAACTGTGTAAAACGAGAATTAACCAAAAGTTTCTTCTTTTATTTAAAATGTTTTGTCAAATAAGTAAAGGCATGTAGATAATTTCAATTAGAAAAGTAGCAAAGAAGCAGAACACAACAGTAACCTCTTTAACAAAACTCCAGTTAGAAAAGAAAAAGGGAAATGAAGGAATGGATGTCTCAAGCAACTAAAGGCTGCTCACCTAGCAAGCAGCTTTAGTTCAAACTTTGTATTTGTCGTAAAAGCCAATATTATCAACTTGGCTATTGAAACTTGGGAAAAGTGAGTTTTTAGAGTCCGTTGGAAAATAACTTTTGGAATTTGAAGTTAAATTTAGACATGCATTTTACTTGAAAAAAATTGTTGTTTTGCTAGTGAAAGTACCAAAAACCAAAAAATTGCTGCAACTTGAAAAAATTTTGTTTTTCTTTTTTGAAAATCTAATCCCAAAATCTACAGCCAACGGGAGCTAATCCAGTATACCCAAAGCTCATAAGCTTTGCTCATATTTCTTCTATAGCAAGTCATGGAAATATGAGGGGCGAAAGAGCGCAACAAAGTGACACCGAACAGAACAGTTTAGCTAAGCTGTAAAGGCTGCGACGACTTTTTGGTTATTGTAGTTTAATTACTTTATTACAAATCCTTGGCTGACTAATCATAGATGCAGTTTCTGGTCTTGCATATAAGATTCAGTGAGGAATTTAGAGTTACGGTCATGCTGCAACGATTCAATAGTCTTCATGTTATACATAAAAATGATTCTATCTCTTCATGAATACCAAAGGATGTATTCGTTTCCATTTATCCAAAAACATTGAAACAGAGACGTCTATCGTGATGTTCCATATAATTTGAACTCAAGTTGTATTTGCTTTGGATAGTGTTCTTTGCCCTGACACTAAACAGGAGGATCAGTTCCTCTTTGAAAGAGACCATTTAGTAAAGCTGTCTGAATGGCTACGATGAAGTTTCTTAGTATATGTATGTATATGAGTACAATATCTCGCGCCAATTGCTAACCATCCAACAAGCTAAAATCAGCTCATGAAAATATGACCCACACAACTCGTCCAAAGTGAACATTTATTGATACTCATTAATATTGTGAATTCTGGATCTTTGTCCGTCCATACACACATTTGTTTTCTCAAAAATCCGATCACCTAATTTCTTCCATGATATCTGTATTTATCTATCTCTTATGTTGAAATTGAAAACTCTTCTTCTTTCAATAATCTTTGTTGTCTTGAAATAAAGGCCTCAACAGTTTTCCTGAATTCGACACTGCTCAGCCCATCCTCTGGATATGAGGTTGTTGTCATGGCTGGTTTTACTTACACTATCAGTATCTATATTTTTCAAGCATCCAACTGTAGACGACCTGGTCATTCTTTTTCTAGGTTTTTTTTCTCATCATGGGGCAAACATAAAGAATTTTCCGAATGGCTACGATGAATGCTCTTTCACAATTAGCCTCTTCAACTAAAATGCTCTGTTCACAATTAGCCTCTTCAACCAAAATGCTATGTTTGCCGATCTGTTCACAATAAGCCTCGTTATTCATCGAATATTTTTGCTTGTACTCATCATACAAATTGAATTTAACTTTTTCAGTGGAACCATCTTTAGCAGATGAATGTCCTGATTTGAAGAAGAGGATGAAGACGAATCGTGGACTAATGAAAATATGCAGAACTCGATGAATCGAAACAACATTGTCACTCTTTGACGCTTTTTGTATCTTAACATTTTAAGGATTCCATGTATATATAATATTTTCACTCAAAACCAAAAATGAATTTGGATCAAGTTTTGATTAAGGAGAAAAGGAAGTTAAATCTTTTATGCTTGTTGTTGAGATTCTGGGGATTTTAGGGACAATGTGGGAGTATATATAGGCTATACAAGTATATATTTTTTTTTTCTTCTTTCTCATTTTTTTGTTAATTGTTGAAATAGATGCTTGTCGTTTTCACTTTTATCTTTTTCTTTAGGCTACATTGAAAGAGATTAATAAATTTCTTAATATCTTTCCCGAGCTACGTGACTATATTCATGAAAATAATTATTTTTTTCTAGTGCACCTTTTTCTGATTAATAATTTAATTTTATATGTTTATGACCTTTATTTGTTAGATAAAGTATGCACACTTCTATATGTGTTTTACATTCACGTTATTCACTTCTACGTTGCAGCATGACCGTTTCTGGTGGCTTAATCTTATTTATGTAAGGCAAGAACAAAAATAAAGCACATAAAGACAGCAAACAGTTAAAACATGTAAAAGTCTCGAATGACTATAAGAGTCATTACATCATCCACCTTTAAAATACACGTTCATCCTTGAACGTAAAAAAGAAAAAAGACACCTGAACTATCGAAAAACTGAGGATATCTACTCTAAATGACTGTCTCAACCTCCCAAATGGCCTCATCCACGTTAGAATAATCTTCTTTCAACATTAGAACCTAAAACTCCAGATGCATAATTGCCAAACCTAGAAGCAAAATCGAATCACCTAGCTTCTCACCTACATGCTGCAAAACCACAACTGAGACAATGAACCTTGGACTTAGCTTTCCCTCCTTCCCAAAACTCATAACGTCTTTCATAGGCGATGCATTCCACAAACTCCTTTACCAGCCATGAATCTAAGTAACAAATCCATTATTTAGCACAAATCTTTAATTTACCCTAAAGTGTGAGACCTGATTCTAAATCGACTTGAGCTCATCAAAGAATATCCCATCTAGTATGCACTCCTATCCTGAACCTGAAAACATTGAACTAACCAATAAGTGAATGTCATATCTTATCATACAAGGCCTCAAATTAAACAGGTTTTCTTGAATGCTGAAGTGATTACCCTTTCCTCATGCAACGTCTACAATTTACAAGAACTAATCCCAATGACCACTCAAAATCCCTCACACATACTCATAACATATCCTCGAAGGCCTTGATAATTCGCTCTAACTGACCACTCCTCTATGGGTGAAAACACTATAACAAGCTTTACTTGAGTGACTTTTTATGAAAAGAACTATTTATCACCTGAGATATTAACTCATAGTCGCATTAAAAAAAAATTGAACAAATATGTGATAACTATGGAAAGACATAAACAGAGGGCTGAAGCCATACATCATCTGTAAGCTAATCAACGGTTACAATAATTCGAACACAAGACAAATAAATATCACATAGAAGAACAACATAGGAACATCTCATCTTAAGTAGATACTGGCTAAGATGCTAAGTCAGATAGTAACTATGTTCCAAAACAAAGTACATATTGAAGAACCTAATTGTTTGCAGCTTTACGCTTGCTAAGAGAAGTTGATCCAGGTGTACACGAGCGAAAAAGGATATCAATTTATCAAACACATTCTGCTCTCAATGAAATCTACAACAAACTACACTTCGATGTGTATTTAGATTATTATTTTTTGAAAACTGAAAGTGAAAAACCTGGCGCAAGATGTATTGGCTACTGTAGAAGGGTAGCCATAAATAACATTAACAATGGATATCTAATTAAAACAGTAAACATCATATATTCTAAGTACTTAACTTATAAGTTTAGGTGTCTAACCTTTTCTTGTAACGAAAGATGACTCTCCTATCGGCAGAGCTCTTTCAACACCAACTTCATAATAATGCTTCTTTACTAAAAGTTCTGATCTCATGATTTATATATGGTCAAAATATCACCTCCCCAATGTACTTAATAAGTCTCAAGAAAAACTGTTTGAAGATGTATACCCAGGTGGTTTCATGTCCCATAAACGGGCAGCTCTTCACATTCTTAAGGCAATCAATCTCAGCTCTGAGATCTTCTTGCTCAATAGCATACTTAACATACGAGCTTGACGCAGAGCCACTTAACAACCTTAGCAGTCAAGGCTGCTGGCATGCACTGCATTTGGGTATTGGAACCCCTCAGAGGAACAGGTACAGCGGTAGGATCAACAGTTTGTATTGATCGCCAGTATCTCATTGCTATTGCCTTAGTTCGTATGATCTTTTTATTGTCACCCATTATTCGTCGTTTTTGCTGCAGCAATTCACAAGAAAAAATTGAGAGTTCAATAACAATCTATTTATCAGAGATGCTTTATCCAGGAAAAGAGGTTGGTTACTTACTCTGTCTGTTTGTCATCTACAGCACCCTCATTTTTTTCAGTAACAATCAATTCCCATTTTTTTCTTTTCAACCAAGTCGCACAGAGGTTTTATTAAATTCTTTTCAACCAAGTCGCACAGAGGTTTTATTAAACCAACAACAAATAGACTATATTTGCAGTTTGATCAGTAAAGTAGAAATCAATGTAAGACAAGTCGATTTGCTATCAACACAGTCATCACTTCTATTTTGGGAAACATGGAAAACATTTTCCAAAATATTATCTATGCGTTCTGTAATCCTTGAATAAATATTAAGTATTCTTATGTTGTAATTAGCAAGGAACCCCCACCCACCCCCGAGGGCCTCCGGACCGACGCACCCCGTCCCGAGGCCCAACCCCGCTCGCCTCGAGGCTCCCCCCCCGGCGCACCTCGAGGCCCTATCCCGGAGGCACCCCACGACGCCTCGAGACTGCACCTCTCACCTCGAAGCAGCCCCGCCCTATTTTGGGAAACATGGAAAACATTTTCCAAAATATTATCTATGCGTTCTGTAATCCTTGAATAAATATTAAGTATTCTTATGTTGTAATTAGCAAGGAACCCCCACCCACCCCCGAGGGACTCCGGACCGACGCACCCCGTCCCGAGGCCCAACCCCGCTCGCCTCGAGGCTCCCCCCCCGGCGCACCTCGAGGCCCTATCCCGGAGGCACCCCACGACGCCTCGAGACTGCACCTCTCACCTCGAAGCAGCCCCGCCCTATTTTGGGAAACATGGAAAACATTTTCCAAAATATTATCTATGCGTTCTGTAATCCTTGAATAAATATTAAGTATTCTTATGTTGTAATTAGCAAGGAACCCCCACCCACCCCCCAGGGACTCCGGACCGACGCACCCCGTCCCGAGGCCCAACCCCGCTCGCCTCGAGGCTCCCCCCCCGGCGCACCTCGAGGCCCTATCCCGGAGGCACCCCACGACGCCTCGAGACTGCACCTCTCACCTCGAAGCATCCCCGCCCTCCTACCCTCGAGGCCCCGGGCCCTCCCCCCGAGCACCGAGGCATCGCACCTCGAAGCCCCCCGCCCCACCCCCCGAGCCCCGAGGCGTCGCGCCTCGAGTCCCTGCTCCCCCGCCATCCGAGCCCCGAGGCTTCGCGCCTCGAGGCCCCCTACGCCTCGAGGCCCCCCAACCCCGATCCCCGAGGCATTGCGCCTCGAGGCCCCGCTCCCCCGCCCTCCCGAGTAGTCGCACCTCGAGGCCCCCCACCCCGCCCCCGCCCCCTGGCCCCGAAGCGTTGTGCCTCGAGGCCTCCCGCCCCCTCGCCCCGAGGCGTCGTGCCTCGAGGCCTCCCGCCCCCTCGCCCCGAGGCGTCGTGCCT
>JAJONR010011861.1:0-14921 GCA_029582245.1 Solanum etuberosum | reverse complement strand
ATTATTATTTTTGCGAGTATGTATATTTTTGTCATTTTATTACATTATTGCTGCTCTTTTTATTATGACTTTTTTATTTTTGTAGGTTATACTTAGTTGTTGGTTTTCTAAGGTGTATGGTTTAACTTCTTCTAACCATTTTAACCCTAGTGGCAATGAGACAATTGAAAAAAATGAATCATGTACGTTGCATGTTAGGTGTTAGGTTAAGTTTGTAGCTTGTGCTTTTTGTACAGTAATGCAACAACAAAGTTTAATATGTCACTTTCTTACGGTTCTCATTTTATGATCTAAGTTCTCATAAACGTTTATAAGTAATTAAATATTATATGTATTGTATTGTATGAATATCATTAGATTAATGTTATTTGAAGAAATTGAGACTTAATCTTTGGCTTTAAATTTTGAAATGATGAGAGTTGACATATTAAGGCAAATCATGGTTGAAACTTGATTACAGATTTAAGAGAGTTTACTTACAAATTATGCATACTTGATAGATTGGGAACGTTGTGAGGCATTGACGAAAAGAAAAGAATTGGTGAATTAGCTTGCTTGACTTCGGTTCTTCGGTAGAGGTAGGTTATGGTTTGTTCTATGTGATAGAGAGACTCTTAATAGTTATTGTTAGTCATTGAGTAATTCCATGATATATTCTATGTACTTAATTGTTGTGGGTTGGTTATTTCTATGTTGTTGTGATTGATCTGTAATCCCAAGACCGTGAAATCGATAATCTTGAAGTTGCTCTATCAAAGTGATTCCTTGAATAAAAAAGGTTGATGAAATATTTTTAAGGAAGTTGAATGTTATGATAAAGAATGATGAATTAACTATATTGTTGGATCGAGTGCCTTGAGTCATGGCAATGGGGCGGTGGGGGTTGAGCTTAACTCACAAAATTTTCAATCCGCCTCGCCCTGCATACCAATTTTTTTGCATAAGCCCGTCCAACATAGTTTTTTAATATTTTCTTTTTTTCTAGTTATGTTTGATACTAAAAATATAATTCATAAAAATAAATTCAATTTTTCCTTAAGTTGTATTAATTCAATAGGATTGTGACTTAAAAATTTATTTTTTGGAGGTCAATTCGAAAACATGCAAGAAACTGTATTATTTTTATTGAACCATTTCATTGGCTATCTTGAATATTTTAGTAGCTTTAAAGAAATTATCTTAGTAAATAATGTTCTATCACTCTTCAAACAGGTAAAAAGTTAAAATTAAATTCGAACCCACATAAATTCACATGTACCCGCAACCCGCCCTGCATTAGTTTTAAAAAAATGCACTTCAACCTGCCCCACATCCCATCTACCACGCAAAACATTAAATCAGCCCCACCCCGCATCCACCCCTCCCCATTTCCATCCCTAGCCTCGAGCCGACCCAATATATTTTGATTGGGTGCCATGAGTCGACACGATATTATTGGATCAAGTGTCACGTTCTGACACAGTAACATTAAAGGGAAACCTATTAAAATAACGTAACATACTCAATCTCAAAGAATCTATTTGAGAGAAGAGCGTGGTGTGGAGGCCTAAGTCCTCAGGTGTATTCTTGATGTCACGACCCAGGGGTACCCCCTAGATGTAACATGGCGTATAGAACTCCGAAGGACTCCATACAAGCCACTTAGCATATCATAACATAAGCAATAGAACTATAAGAGTAAAAAACACATTTCAAGTCTAAAGTTTTGATAAAAGAAAAGCGAAAGTCTAGACACTAAGTCTCAACATAGCCATCTATTACAATGTCTTGAATGAAAAAGGGGCCTAGCCACTACAAAATTGTTCAAAAAGGGAAATACATGAAGTGAAACTACAATATTAGAAATAGCCATCCTCGAACCATGAGGACTCACCAACAAGCTAGGAGAATAAGCAAGTCCAAGCCTTAGCCACTACGATGATCACCTTTAGAACCGAACCCTACACTTGTGTAAAATGTAGGAAAAGTAGGTGTTATTACAAAAATGCACTAAGTATGATAGCCATGCATGAAAACATTAGAAACATGCTAAAAGGGACATTTCATTTGAAAGCATGCAATTTGCCAAGTTTAAACATTATCATAAAGATAGTCGAAAAGCATTAGTCATAAACATAGTCGACATAATCATTTTAATAAAAGCCTTTGAGACCTCATATACAAAGATTATTGAGTAACCATAGTTCATAATTCATATTCTTGTTCTTGTTGTGGGAATAAGCCTTAACCGACATGAGACCATGTGAGCTTAACATGGAATCCGGTGACTCCCACACCGAAACGGGTTGTTCTACTTCCCTAAGGTAGAACCATACTATTAGCTTAGGTGGATCCACTAGCTAATGACCTATGGGGGCACATAGTTTATGGGATAAGGGGATTGCTACTAGAAACCCGACCTCTACTATCGTGAGGGCTTTCATCCAAAGATATTGCTCCTAGAAACCCGGGCTCAACTAATGTGAGGGCTCCCATCTCATATCAATATCATGTCGGTGCTAAGCATATATTCCCACGGAGTACATATTAAGTCTTGACTTAAATTCATATTCATGGAAGAATGTCTTGACACTCAATCCAACATAATTCATAGGATAGCTCTTAGATCATGCATAAAAATAACCTTTCACCGTCCATGTCTACATATAGATTTAATAGGTGAGAAAGCCTTTCAACCTTAGAATCGCCATATTGTGAGAAAACCTTTCACATCATATCATATTGATGCATAAGTGTGTATGTGATAATATCTTTTCAACAACACAAAAACTACATCATAATCAAAGACACTTCACTCTCAAAGTGTTCTTAAATCATATACATAAATCTCATAAACATGCATAATTCTCATACTCTGCCCTTTCAAGGTTCAAAGCTAATATCAAATACACACATCTAGAATTACTACATTAGACATGGATATCATCATAATTCAAGTAACCCAATTACTACATGCATAATTTCATAACATTCTTCTATCATCAACAAACCCACATCACAAGATCACCATTGAGAAATATGGGGGTTTCATGGGTTTTTGGGGATTTATCATAACAACCATAGGAAATCATCAATTCATGCATAATATAACATAATTCAATCATTAGAATCAATTTTTATAGGAACCCATGACTTTGGAATCAAACCCTATATTTAGGGGATTTCTATCTTTGAAATTGAAGCTTTGAAGGGACTCCATGGATGAATTCTATCAATGGATGAAGACTACCATACCTTATCAATGAATTTGGGGTGAAAACTTAGCTTCTTGAACCCTAGCTCCAACTTCCTTCTTCTTCTTCTTCTTCAAGTTCTAGAAAGAGAATATTTGGAGAGGAGGAACTTTGGGGATTTGATTTGGGTTTTGGGAAATAATGAGGTGAATGGGTGTATTTTGAGTTAAAAAGGCTTATATAAGTGTATAAAACTTAGGAAAAACGACCTCACTTAACACCCACAAAAAGGGGAACTACCCAAATAACCCTCATTTTATGAGGGCTGCCCAGGGACCACGAGAGGCCCCACTAGCCATGGTCATGACCACGAGCCGTTGTCCCCACCGTGGACCTTGAGGTAGTTGCTAGGTTGGCCACCACTTGTCCCCTCGTGGCCAAGTGAAGACCACGACCCCTCCCACGGTCCTTGGTGGCCTTCACGAGCCGTCAAGTGGAAGGTGGGGGAGGGTCTCCTTTTGGGAAGCTTGGCAAGCTCACTGCCTAGCCAACCACGGACCACACCACATGCCGTGGTCCCCACCATAAGCTGTGGTGGTGGTTGTGGTCACTAGGGCAGTGTCTAGCGGAGAGTGGACTGCCCTCGTCCTCTCCCTTGGCCCTTTTCCACCTCCTTGACTCTAACCCTCACGTTTAGCTCTAGTTTTAGCCTACTTAATTTCCGGGGTGTTACAATATCTCCCTCTTGGGAACATTCATCCTCGAATGATGATCAAGACACCTTATGGAAGAAAAGGCTCAAGACTAGCAGCCCATCATGCATGCAACATCAAAATAATGCACAATTCAAAGGAGGAAATATCAACTCCAAGTTAAACATAAACAATGCATCACAAGGAAGTAGGAACTACATCTAACAACCCATTATGCATGAAAACTCAACATTTCTCATATTCATAGGAGGAACTACCTTCTCCAAACTAAAAGCGTGCTCAACACAATCTCATGGAGCCCTTATGCAATATACTTTTAAAAAGCACAACTAAAGCATGTTCAACAAGTCATTTCATGAAGCATATAGGCAACTTCTTACTCAATGCACAAAAACATGAGGAAAATCAATCATGAAAACTCATTTTTTTACTAAACATGAATTTCTCAAGAACATGCATAACATAAGGAAATCATGGAAAACTCATATAAAACACATGACACCCAAAACAAGGAAAACTCAAGAGGAACTACTCACTTCAAGCTAGGGTAGGAGTAGAAGGAAAAAGATGAGGATAGTGGGACTTCATATCGGCCTCGGCCTCCCAAGTAGCACCCTCAACTAGGGGGTTTCTCCACAAAACCTTCACGGAAGCTATTTCCTTGTTTCTCAACCTCTTAACTTGCCGGTCTAGGATCTCTACCGAAACTTTATCATATGAAAGACTTTCATCAACCCCCAACCCTTTTAAGGGGATAATGGATGCCGGATCTCCAATACACTTCTTGAGCATAGAAACATGAAACACCGGATGCACCGAAGCAAACTCACTTGGCAAATCTAACTAATAGGCAACTTTATCAATACGCCTCAATATTTGGTATGGGCCTACATACCGGGGACTAAGTTTCCCTTTCTTGCCAAATCTCATCAAACCCTTCATAGGTGAGATTTTCAAATAGACCCAATCGTTAACTTGAAATTCTAGATCCCTTATCCTGACATCGGCATAAGATTTTTGCCGGCTTTGGGACGTTCTCAATCTATCTCTAATGAGTCAAACGTTCTCAATGGCCTCTAGAACCAATTCGGGACCTATCAAAGCCATTTCCCCTACCTCAAACCAACCTATAGGAGATCTACACCTCCTACCATACAAGGCCTCAAATGGAGCCCTACCAATACTTGAGTGATAGCTATTATTGTAGGCAAACTCTACCAATGCCAAATAGTCATCCCAGTTACCCTTAAAATTAATCACACAAGCCCTTAACATATATTCCAAAGTTTGTATGGTGTGCTCCGCTTGCCCATCGATTTGGGGATGAAAAGCCGAACTAAGTTTAACCTTGGTGCCTAGGGCCTTTTGAAAAGTCCTCCAAAACTGAGAAGTAAATTGAGGGCAACGATCGGAAATAATGGATAAAGGCACTCCATGCAACTTCACCATTTCTCTTATATACAATTTGGCATAGTCCTCCGTCGAATAGGTAACCTTGACGGGAATGAAGTGAACCGATTTGGTCATCCGATCTACAATAACCTATATAGAATCATTTTGTCTCCGAGTGCGAGGCAAACCCATAATAAAATCCATATTTATCTCTTCCCACTTCCAAGTGGGGATACCTATATCTTGGGATAAGCCTCCTGGTCTTTGATGCTCAACCTTAACTTGTTGACAGTTAGGACACTTAGCCACAAACTCCGCGATATCTTTCTTCATTCCATTCCACCAATATACCTCCCGCAAGTCACGGTATATCATGGTGGCTCCCGGGTGAATAAAATACCGAGAACTATGAGCTTCTAACAAGATTAGCTCTCTGAAGTCATCAACATTAGGAACACATAAACCGCCTTTGTATCTAAGTACACCATCTCCCCCTTGGGAGAAAGCCTCAACGGATTTCTTAAGTACCGCCTCTTTCAATTCAACCAAAATAGGATCGAGACCTTGCTTAGATTTCACATCCGCCATAAAAGATGAAACGGACCCATTGTGAACCATGAAACCACCCTTGGTGGAATCCACTAATTGAACACATAACCCGGACAACCTTTGAACATCCAGAACCAACTCTTTCTTATCATTAACCACATGAGCAACACTTCCCATAGACAATCTACTAAGAGCATCCTCTACCACATTGGACTTGCCGGGGTGATAAAGAACACTCATGTCATAATCCTTCAACAATTCAAGCCACCTCCTTTGGTGAAGATTTAAATCTTTTTGACTAAACATATATTGTAAGCTCCTATGATCGGTAAAGACATCAACATGAACCCCATATAGATAATGCCTCCATATTTTTAAGGCAAAAACAACCGGCGCTAATTCAAGGTCATGGGTAGGGTAATTCTTCTCATGGACTTTAAGTTTTCTTAAAGCATAGGCAATCACCTTACCATTTTGTATAACATCACATCCCAACCCAACTCTAGAGGCATCACAATACACCACAAAGCCATCCTTACCTTCCGGCAATGTCAACACCGGAGCGGAAGTAAGTCTATCTTTCAATTCTTGGAAACTTTTCTTACAAGCTTCCGACCAAATGAACTTAGCCTTCTTTTGGGTCAAAGCCGTCATCGGAGAGGCAATGGAAGAAAAGCCCTCAACAAATCTTCTATAATAACCGACCAAACCCAAAAAGGTCCTAATGTCCGAAAGAGTTAGAGGTCTTGGCCAAATCTTGACCGCATCCGTCTTCTTAGGATCTACCTAAATACCCCTCTAGACACAATATGACCAAGAAAAGCCACGGACCTTAACCAAAATTCACACTTACTAAACATTGTGAAAAGTTGATGGTCCTTAAGAACTTACAATACAATTCTCAAATCGTCAACATGCTCATTCTCACTCCTTGAATAGATCAAAATTTCATCAATGAACACAATCACAAACATGTCAAAGGTATTATCTAAACACTCTATTCATCAAGTCCATAAACACCGCCGGGGAATTAGTCAATCCAAATGACATAACCAAGAACACATAATGACCATACCGGGTCCTAAAAGTCATCTTTGGGATATCTTCACCCCTCACCCTTAATTCGTAATAACCCGACCAAAGGTCAATTTTTGAGAAGTTACTTACCCCTTGTAACTGATCAAACAAATCATCTATCCTTGGAGGAGGATACTTGTTCTTAATGGTCACTTTGTTCAATTGATAATAATCAATGTACACACGAAGAGACCCATATTTCATCCTAACAAACAATACGGGAGCACCCCATGGTGAAATACTTGGCCGGATGAAACCCTTGTCTAACAAGTCCTTTAACTGTTCTTTCAACTCTTTTAACTCGGTCGGGGCCATTCTATAAGGAGGAATTCAGATAGGTTGCATATCTGGGAGAAGGTCAATACCGAAGTCTATTTCCCGCTCTGGAGGAATACCAGGTAGATTATCCGGGAATACTTCTGAAAAATCATTTACAATGGAGACCGACTCAAGTGTAGGGGTCTCGGAATCTACATCCCTCACCCTAAAAATATGATAAATGCAACCCTTGGAGATCATGTTTCTAGACTTCAAATATGATAAAAACTGACCTTTGGGGATAGAATTTCCCCCCTTCCACTCAAAGATAGGCTCATTCAATAACTGAAACTTAAGTACCTGAGTTCTACAATCAATCGACGCATAACATGAGTGCATCCAATCCATACCAAGTATGACATCAAAATCCAACACGTCCAGCTCTACCTAATCGACAAGAGTAATTTTATGGGATAGGAAAATAGTTCATCTTCTATAAACACTCTTAGCCACCACAGAATCACCAACAGGAGTAGAGACAGAAAAAGTGTAACACCCCGGAAGTTTATAGGCTAAACTAGAGCTAAACGTGTGGGTTAACGTCAACGAAAATGGGCAAGGGCCTATACTACATTGGAACTGGTTGAAGGAAAATATTTATGTTTCCTTGACCCACTTGGCAATGGGCAGTACCATCGCCAAAGTGACTTGGCGGTTAGCCAAGTGGAGCTAGAGTTGCCTATTGGACTGCCTAGGGGTCCAAGATTCTAGAAAATTGGGCGAGCTAGGTCGGGGCTCGCCAACCCTGTTGGCGCATCGCCCAAAGGCTCCTCCCCAACGCCTAGTGGTCTTCCTCCATAATGTAGACACTGGAAATTTCAGCAAGCCAAGAGACCACTTGGCGAGTCGCCAAGTGCCCTTGGCGAGCTTCAGCGTGCATGCCTGCTGATTTTAAGTTGGAGGTCTTAGGGGTCTTTCGTTATTTTCCTAATTCAAAACTAAGTCGTTCTACTACTTATCTAGTAAAGTATATAAGCCTTCTACTCTCAAAATTCCCCTAATTAAGTCATTCTCCCTAGAATTCCAAACAAAACCCCAAAAAGTTCATCTTCTCCAAATATTCTCTCTCTAGAACTTCAAGGAAGAAGAAGAAGGGAGTTAGAGCTAGGGTTCAAGGAACAAGGTTTTCTACTCAAATTCGTTGGATTTCATTGCTAAGGTATGGTAGTCCTTCATCCATGGATAGCTTTCATCAATGGAGTCCCTCCAAATTCAATTTCAAATCTAGTGATTTCCCCAAAAGTTAGGGTTTGACTTCAAACTCATGGGTTCTTTTCAAAAACATTTCTAATGAATTGAAGAATTTCTATGGTTTTGAGGTTGAATTCCCCAAGAACCCATGAAACCCCCATATTCCTCAAATATGATCTTGTGATGTGGGTTTGTCTATAATAGAAGTATGATACGAAATTATGCATGTATTAATTAAATTACTTGAATTATGCTATTATCCATGTCTAATGTAGTAAATTCTAGATGTATTGATATGACTCGAGTTTTGACCCTTGAAAGGGAAAATTATGATATTATGCATGATTATGAGATTGATGTATATGCTTTAAGAACACTTTGAGAGTGAAGTGTCCATGATTATGATAATGTTGTTTTGTTGATTGAAAGGCTATTCTCATGAACACATAATGAACATGATGTGAAAGGTTTTCTCACAATATGATGATTCTAAGGTTGAAAGGCAATTCTCACCTAATTGGATCTTATGTTACATGAAGACATCGACAGTGAAAGGTTATTCTCACGCATGGTCTATTGAGCTATTCTAAAGAAACAAGTTATGACTTAATAAGTACTCTGTGGGATATATGCTTAGCAGCGAGTGGATATTGTTATGAGATGGAAGATCCCCCGTCAGAAAGGGCGGGTTTCGAGAAACAATCTCTTGAGATGGAAGCTCTCCTGTTAGAAAGGGCGGGTGTCTAGTAGAAATCTCCTTATCCCCTAAACTATGTGCCCCCATAGGTCTTTAGCTAGTGGATCCACCTAAAAACTAACAAACCATGGTCTTAACTTAGGAAAGTAGCTTATTCCTACTATGGAAACAATATGAATAAGAACATGAATTATGAACTATGGTTACTCAAGAAGCTTTACTTAGTATGGGTGGGATTATGAGATCTTATTCATGCATTGCACAAGTAGACTTTGACGGTACTTATGGTATATTTCTCTTATGATATGATGATCTATGTAATGAACATGCTTATGACTTATGTGTTCCATGATCTTCAAAATGATGCTTTAACTTAGTAAATTGCATGCATTCAACAAAAATGTCCCTTTGAGCATGTTTTCAAGGTTTTATGCATGGCTATCATACATAGTACATCTTTGTACTAACCCATATTTTCCTACATATTTCCCAAGTGTAGGGTCCGGTTCTTAAGGCAGTCATCATTTGGTTCAAGCTTGGATTCGACTATTATCCTAGCTTGTGGTGAGTCCTCATGATTCGAGGACAGAAGTGTCCCTTGTAGTTATATTTCTAGCATTTCATTTTCGAACTATGTTGTATGGGTTGTGTCCCTCTTCATTGAACTATTGTAATAGATGGTTATAATGAGACAACTTTAGACTTCAGTTTCCCTTTATGAAAACTTTGGACTTGAGATGCGTTTTTATTATTTATTTTTCTATGCTTATGCTATGATATGCTAAGTGGCTTACATGGTACCTATCGGGGTCCTATGTGACTTGTTACAGCTAGGGTGTACCCCTGGGTCATGACAAACTTGGTAATCAGAGTACAAGGTTTAGAATGATTCTAGGATGATGTCTCATAAGCCACGTCTAGTAGAGTTATGTTCATAAGTGTGAAGCGCGCTACATTTATGAATGAAAGGCTATAAGATGCTTAAGAAATTTCACTTCTTTCATTACTCTTAAGTCGTGCCTTAGAGTTTAACTCTATAAAGTCCCTCTTCTAGTCCTCCTTTTGTGTCTTCAGGATATAAATACACGAAGGGCTAACGCTTGAAGGATGGAAGATAAGAATGTGAATCAAGGAGCTCCTCCTCAAGCTAATCAAGCTCCTGTTGATCCCGTGGTTAAGAATGTGACCCATGCGGAGTTTAGGTCTACTATTCAAATGATGGCTCAAGTGGTGACGGCTCAAGCCAATAGAGAAGTTATAGCTCTGGTGAATACTAATGTGAATTCAGCTGCTTCAAGGGTTATGGATTTCACTAGAATGAACCCTCCCAAATTTCATGGCTCCAAAGTGGAAGAGGACCCTCAAGAATTTGTGGATGAGGTTTACAAAATACTTGCTATAATGGGGGTGACTTCGGTAGAGAAAGAGGATTTAGCCACTTACCAATTGAAAAGTGTTGCTCAAGTATGGTATGAACAGTTGAAGGGAGAGAGACTTGTAGGAGCGGGCCCGGTAGAATGGGAATCATTTAAATCGTCGTTTCTTGATAGATTCTTTCCCCTAGAGTTGAGGGAACTAAAGATGCAAGAGTTCATTAACCTTCATCAAGGAGGTATGAGTGTGAAGGAGTATGCTCTTAAGTTCACCCAACTATCCAAGTATGCTCCAACTATAGTGGCAAACTCAAGGGCTAAGATGAATAAGTTTGTGATGGGAGTGTTCGACTTAGTAGAGAAAGAATGTCGTACAGCAATGCTAATCGGTGATATGAACATCTCAAGTCTTATGGTGCACATCCAACAAATTGAGGAGTCAAAGCTCAAGGAAAAGAATAGGGAGGTGAAAAGAGCTAGAACCGGTGATGGGAACTTCTCCAATGCTAACTCCGATGGACAAGGTCGACCAAGGTTCAAACAAAGGTTCTCCAACCAAGGTTCCTCAAATGCTCCCCAAAGGGTCAACAAGGATATGGTGTCTAACCCTAAACCTCAAGGAGGCAATGGTGGTGGATCTTCTATGGCTAGGCCTACTTGTGCTAAGTCCGGTAAGAAACATGATGGTAAGTGTCTAGTCGGCTCAGATGTTTTTTTTGGTTGTGGTAAGAGTGGTCATCGATTGAGGAATTGCCCAACACTTTCGGTTAAGGGAAAAGGGGACAAGCAAGCTCCTCCTAGTGGATCAAACTCCAATGCTCCAAAGAAAAACCGCGTTTATGCTCTTCAATCCTGAGGTGACCAAGAGATCTCCCCGGATGTGGTTACCGGTATGTTAAGAGTCTTTATTATTGATGTGTATGCCTTGTTAGATCCCAGTGCTACTTTGTCCTTTGTGACACCTTATGTGGCCGTGAAGTTTGATATACTCCCCGAAGTGTTATTAGATCCTTTTTCGGTCTCTACCCCTGTTTGTGATTTTGTGGTGGCTAAGGGGGTTTAGAGAAGATGTCCCATTTCCTTCTCCCATAGAGTTACTATTGTTGGATTGGTAGAGCTTGACATGTTAGACTTTGTTGTGATTCTTGGTATGGATTGGTTGCATGCATGTTATGCCTCTATTGATTGTAGAACTCGGGTGGTTAGATTCCAATTTCTGAATGAGCCTATCTTAGAGTGGAAAGGGGGAAATTCTATGGCTAGAGGTCAATTTGTTTCTTACCATAAAGCTAGAAAGATGATTTCGAAAGGTTGTTTTTACCATGTGGTTAGGGTGAGGGATGTAGATTCTGAAACCCTTCTCTTGAGTCGGTTCCCGTGGTAAATGAGTTCCCAAAAGTTTTCCCTAATGATTTTCCCGATATTCCTCCCGAGTAGGAAATAGATTTTGGTATTGACCTTCTTCCGGATATTCAACCTATCTTTATTCCTCCTTATAGAATCACTCCGGTGGAGTTAAAGGAGTTGAAAGAGCAACTAAAGGATTTACTAGACAAGGATTTTATTCAACCGAGTATCTATTCCTGGGGTGCTCCGGTGTTGTTTGTTAGAAAGAAAGATGGATCTCTTAGAATGTGCATTGATGATCGTCAATTGAATAAAGTGACTATTAAGAACAAGTATCCCATTCCAACGGTAGATCACTTGTTTGACCAACTTCAAGGGGCTAGTTACTTCTCTAAGATTGATCTTCATTCGGGTTATCACTAATTGAGGGTGAGAGGGGTCGATATTCCCAAGACGGCTTTCCGAACAAGATATGTTCACTTTGAGTTCCTAATAATGTCCTCTGGTTTTACTAACTCTCGGCGACGTTCATGGACTTAATGAATAGAGTATTCCGACAATATCTTGACATGTTTGTGATAGTGTTTATCGATGATATTTTGATGTATTCAAGGAATGAGAATGAGTATGTGGACCATTTGAGAATTGTATTGCAAGTTCTTAAGGACCATCAACTTTTTGCAAAGTTTAGGAAGTGTGAGTTTTGGTTAAGGTCTGTAGCATTCCTTGGTCATATTGTGTCAAGTAAGGGTATTGAGGTAGATCCTAAGAAGACAAATGTGGTCAAGAGGTGGCCTAGACCTCTATCTCCCTCTGACATCATAAGCTTTTTGGGTTTGGCCGGTTACTATAGGAGGTTTGTTGAGGGGTTTTCCTCCATTGCTTCTCCGTTGATGGCTTTGACTAAAAAAAAGCTAAATTTGTGTGGTCGGAAGCTTGTGAGAAAAGTTTCCAAGAGTTGAAAGATAGACTTACTTTCTCTTCGATGTTGACTTTACCGGAAGGTACGGATGGTTTTATGGTGTATTGTGATGCCTCTAGAGTGGGGTTGGGATGTGTGCTCATGCAAAATGGTAAAGTGATTGCCTATGCTTCAAGGCAACTTAAAATCCATGAGAAGAATTATCCGACCCATGATCTTAGGTTAGCAGCGTTTATGTTTGCCTGAAAGATATGGAGGCATTATCTATATGGGGTTCATGTTGATGTGTTTCCCGATTACAAGATTCTTCAATATGTGTTTAGTCAAAAGGACTTGAATCTTCATAAAAAAAGGTGGTTAGAATTATTAAAGGATTATGAAATGAGTGTCCTTTATCATCCCGGCAAAGCTAATGTGATAGCGGATGCACTTAGTAGATTGTCCATGGGTAGTGTGGATCATGTAGAGGTTGAAAAGAAAGAATTGGTTAGTGATGTGCATAGGTTGGCTCGGCTAGGTGTTCAACTAGTGGATTCCACCAAGGGTGGTGTCATGGACCATAATAGTTCCGAATCGTCCTTTGTAATGGATGTGAAGTCTAAGCAAGTCCTTGATCAAATATTAGTTGAGTTAAAAGAGTCGGTACTCAAGAAGTCCGTTGAGGATTTATCCCAAGGGGGAGATGGGGTGCTTAGGTACCAAGGTCGGTTATGTGTTCCGGATGTTGATGGTTTGAGGGAACAAATTCTAGAGGAAGCTCATAGTTCTTGGTATTCTATTCATCCGGGAGCCATCAAGATGTACCGTGATATACGGGAAGTCTATTTGTGGAATGGGATGAAGAAAGATATTACGGGATTTGTGGCCAAATGTACGAATTGTCAAAAAGTTAAGGTTGAACATCAAAGGCCGGGAGGCTTAACCCAAGACATAAGTATTCCCACTTGGGAGTCGAAAGATGTGAATATGGACTTTATTGTGGGTTTGCCTCGCACCCGAAGGAACCATGATTCTATTTGGGTCATTATAGATCGGATGACAAAATCAACCCACTTTATCCCCATCAAGGTTTCTTTTTCGGCAAAAGACTATGCCAAGTTGTGTATAAGGGAGGTGGTGAAGTTACATGGAGTTCCTCTCTTTATTATTTCGGATCAGGGTACTCAATTTACTTCTCACTTTTGGAAGTCGTTCCAAAAAGGTCTTTGCACTAAGGTTAAGCTTAGCATGACTTTTCATCCCCAAACCGATGGCCAAGCGGAGCGTACCATCCAAACATTAGAAGATATGTTAAGGGCATGTGTTATAGACTTCGAGGCTAATTGGGATGACCACTTGCCTTTAATAGAGTTTGCCTACAATAATAGCTATCACTCAAGTATTGGCATGGCTCCCTTTGAAGCCTTGTATGGTAGGAGATGTAGGTCTCCGGTTGGTTGGTTTGAGGTAGGTGAAATTCCTTTGATAGGTCCCGAACTAGTTTATGAATACATTGAGAAAGTTCAGCTTATTAGAGAGAGATTAAGAATGGCTCAAGGTAGACAAAAGTCCTATGCCGATGTGAGAAGAAGGGATCTAGAATTTGAAGTTAATGATTGGGTCTATCTAAAAATCTCACCTATGAAAGGTGCGATGAGGTTTGGCAAGATGGGAAAACTTAGTCCCCGGTATCTGGGCCCATACCAAATTTTGAAACGTATTGGAAAAGTTGCCTATGAGTTGGATTTGCCAAATGAGTTTGCTCTGGTTCACCCGGTGTTTCATGTTTCTATGCTTAAGAAGTGTATTGGAGATCTGGTATCCATTATCCCCCTAGAACGGTTGGGAGTTGACGAAAGTCTTTCATATGAAGAGGTTCTGATAGAGATCCTAGACCGGCAAGTCAAGAGATTGAGAAACAAGGAAATAGCTTCCGTAAAGGTTTTGTGGAGGAATCACTTAGTTTAGGGTGCTACTTGGGAGGCCGAGGCCGATATGAAGCCCTGATATCCTCATCTCTTTCCTACTACTCCAATTCAAGCTTGAGGTAAGTTGTTCCTGTTGAGTTTTAGTATTTTTGGAGTCATGTGAGTATATGTGTTTTCCATGATTTCCTTATGTTATGCATGTTCTTGAGAAATTCATGTTTAGTAAGAAAATGAGTTTTCATGATTTATGTGTTCCTCATGT
>JAJONR010011860.1:0-17392 GCA_029582245.1 Solanum etuberosum | reverse complement strand
CTATTTCCAATTTAGTTCTTTTTGGAACTCAAGGTGCTACATCTAGTAACCTTAACACTTAAGAAATTTTAAATTCCTCGGTAAAATCCTACTCACAACGAAGGATGGTTCGAGTCTTAGCTCAAAAAATTTCTGGGGTGTTACAACTTTAATCATCCCCTGAATCCAACAGAACTCTCAGAATTTTAATCCTAGCATTTAAACTTTGAATGTCGACCAAATTCAATCCAAAGGCTAAAATATCTATAATTTCTAACTTAGGACCTCAAATCATCAAAAAGATTCTGAATCTAAAATCCAAAACTCTCTTAGACCAATTTTCACATTCGGGACTAATGAAATTGACAGAACTTCATTTCGACACTCGAAACTCCAAAAGACACCAAAAACCACTTCTTAACAACTTTAGCCTCTCAAATTACAAAATTCACAACTTTTTAATAACTTTATCCACTCAAATTCTAAAATTCTCAAAATTCACAACTTTTTAATAACTTTAGCCTTTCAAATTCAAAAATTCTCAAAATTCACAACTTTTAACTCAAAACATGAAACCAACTTCAAAACTCATTCAAAAATGACTCGGAACCAAAAGCGAGAGGGGTAAAATGATAATTTTATGAAAAGCTACAAAAATAACCAACCGAGTCATTACGCAAACTTAAGGGACATTACTTTTATAAGATTGTAAATCTTTTTAGTCTTTTCCATTGTAATACAAGAGAGTTATTACTAGATAACTAGACATGAAATCATCTCTTATTCTTTTAAAATTTGTTTATAATAATATGTTTGTTGTAAACCTTCACATTAAAAACATGTCAACTGAGAAAACAGAAGAAGACAAAATTATAAATCCACTTACTCTCTTCTTTTTCATGTTCAAATTTCATAGTAGTACATTTGCCCATGCTCTCCATTGGGGCCACTATGTCTGTCCTATGCCCTTAAAAACCATGTGATTGATCTTTCCAACTCTATGTAGTCTTATAAATCCTATAGACATACAAACAAACAAACCAGCAAAGGAAGATTACGTAGTACTTACTAAATTCAAATTTGCGTCAGGAAGTTCCACATTAAGTATAGAACGCTCCCTAACAATAAAAATGGAAGGAGTACTATATAAAAGAGGATGTATATAAGTAGTTATGACCTGTGAGAAGCTTATAACTAAAACATATGAAAATTGAATAGAATGAGTGAAGAAAGTGGAAGAAGAGAAGAAAACATAATAGATTCTATAGAAAAAAGTGTTTGTGAAGATGGAAGAAGTAATAGAGAAAAGACAACATTGCCACCAACAAGGGGAAATATTGGAAGAAAGATTTTGGAAGAAGTAAAGGCTTCTCTCTAAACACTCAACTTTTCTTCTGCTGCTAAAGGTTTATATTCAAAATAATTATAACTTTTCCATTTTAAACTATTGCTCTCTGCTTGTTTTAGTTAATCTTCTACTCACAAGAGAGAGAATATAAAAACACTTGGAGTGGTATTGTAATTTGATATTATATGTCAATATAATATTTTAAATCCCAATAGCTCATTTTTTTTAGATTTCTCATTTAGTGTTCAATATTTAGAGTCTGACTAATTCAAATTTCCGTCTCGTAAGGCCATTATGAAAAGCACTCATAGCAAGAATTATTTTTCATACCTAAATCTACTTTTGTGTTAGTAGAGTGAACATATTGGAGTTCGGAGCCAAAAGGGAAAAAAATTGAGCAAAATTTTCAAAAGGGCAACAAAAATTCAGGATTCAACCAAAAGGGCAACATTTGGATGGAAGGAAGGATGGATATTGTTAAATGGTATGTTGTAAGGCTCATTCTGACATGAGCCTTACAACATAAAAAATGACGCACTTTTAAAAAAACATTAATATTCCTTCTCCATTATGAGATCGCCAAATGCTCGGGAGTTCCTCTAACCTTAGGATAGATTTTGACTCTATCTGACAAACATATCAAGATAAAGAATAGGAAAGGGCCCTTAGATTTATTTGTGACCTCTGAGGAGCCGTATGAGGTGAAAATCGCACGTGCGGTTCTGTAATAGCGATGGGCACAGTGATGTTATCATCGACTATGATTATCTAACACTTCAAGTACAGTTGATATAGTGGAAGCGCAGTCAAAATAATTGTTATTTAAAAAAATATTTTTAAAATAAATAATGGAGAAGAAATGTTAATGTTTTTAAAAAAGTGCGCTGTTTTTTTATGTTATAAGGTTAATGTCAGCATGAGCCTCATTCTGACACCATTTAACAGCATCCATCTTTCCATCCAAATATTTCCTTTTTGGTTTGATCCTCAATTTTTGTTGCCTTTTGAAAATTTTACTCAACTTTTTTACCGTTTTAGCTCCGGACTCGAACATATTGTAATTCTTTTTTAATGAAAGAATATAGTGAAGTATATGATTTTTGTGGGAAAATCATAATTATATGACTATTTATCACATCTTTATTCTTTTTCCATGTATATATTGATATAAAAGTTGTCATCCTTGATTAGCTAGTCGTGGTCTAAAAGTATATCAGTGTTATGCAAATCTTGGGCTCAATTAATCATATACGTTTGCTTCTTTCTCAAAATAATTTCATATATACCTGATCTTCTTACATGTCCGTGTTTGTTGAGATTTTTGTGTATTCTTATTGTAATTTAGTTCTTCTACATGAGTAGTTTTTAATGACATGCTTTACTCATAATTCCATACTATATAAATGATAGTTTCATGAAACCCCAAGTATATAAGTATCTATGCATGTCTCAGATTATCAGTTTTTCATCTTTCAGTATATTTTTAGTTATCATGATTTATGAGCTAGTTAGTATTTATCAACTATCATGTGATTCAGCATTATCATATTATCACTGTCTTAAGTTAATTTCATGTTTCTCATGGGAGTTATACTTAGAACCGAACGAATTTTAAGATAAAGGATTATCGGTCAGCGTTCGTGAACCTTTAGTAGAAATCTCTAAGTCCCAAAATTATGTGTCACCGTAGGTTTTCATGTAGCCTAAGACAGCACATCAGCATAGTTATCAGGTCCCTTACCTCAACAAGTATTGGATGCACTCTTTTCGGTGTGGAGGTAGTACACTGAACTCCATGTAGTAGCTCACATGGTTTATGTCGATTTTAGTATCTCCCCCGGTCAGACTTCTAGTTATAGCATGACCATGTACCTATGTATCTCTAGTGGTGGATCCATGATTTTAATATTATGGGTGCTCCTTTAGCTATCAATTAGAAAATATAAGTGCACAAATTTAACACTTTTCTTAAGAAAGACAATCATATTTAAATATGATAGAGAAAAAAGTCAATAAAAAACTACAATAAAAATTATTTTCGGATAAAAGGAAGAGGAAAACTTTTTAAATAAAATTTTGTTTAGAAAAAGTTAGCAAAAGGGAAAAAAGAGCAATCCGCATAGAGAGAAAAAATAAAATCAAATTAAAAATCAAATTAAAATTAAATAAATAGAAAGAGGAGAGTTGAATTTTAAACTAAAAATTATGTGCAAAGAGGGAATCAAACCCAGGAATAACAGCAAGCTGACAGTCTTGAGCACACACTTGTAACCACAGCGCCAACCAAGCCATTTATACTTGGGTGCTCGACTTTTATTTTTATACGTTAGTTCTTATATATCTATACTAGTTTTTGGGCACATGAATCCCATGCTAATTAGTCCAATATCTTAAAATGATAAAACTAATGTGGTAATATGTTTGTGATGAGCAGAACTAACATTGAAATGTTGCAATATACAAAACCAGTGGATTGTTTGAACATCTAAATTTAGTTATGTAACTCAATTATCATACCAAACATTCAACTTCATTTTCTTGTTTCTTTTACATTTTAACAACATTGTCTACATGTGAATATGAGCAATGATGGATTAAAGTACAAATAATTCATGTGTAGAAAATCTTGCATTGTAATTTGATTCCTTCTATAGCCGCGTAGATATTAAGAAGATTTATCAAATAAAAGTAATATTATCGAGCTAATAAATATATTTGATCAATATATGTTTTTCTTTGAATGATTCGTATATCATTATCAATTTCATGATGTAAACCTAAAAAAAGAAAATTTATTTGTAATAGAGATGTTTAAAATATATAGGAACATCAAAAAGTTTCAGTGATATCATTGTTCCATATACATGCACAATTTGCCTAATTCAAAGTTACAACCTCTTTCATCAGTAAATATAAAAAATATATTGGCATTGTTCAAAATTTAATTATATATCAACGAAATATAACACTATAATCATATCTGAATAGATATAATATTAGGCACTTAAACAATCTTTATAAATAGGAATCACCAAAGTAAAGTATTCAAGCAATTTCTATGATTATATGTTATATCATCAAAATTTTGTTTTTCATCTACCTGACTAATTTCAAGCATGTCATAAATATTTTCTTACGGATAGTTTAAAATAGGTTATAGATGTCATAAATACATCTATAAAGGTATTCTAAAAATTAAAATGCTCTTGTACTTGTGATATGTGGATTCAAAAAAATAAGAATAAATTACGAATAAACCTTAAATGAAATAAATAAATAATTTATCTATGTCAACACGTCAAATTAGTACCAATTTATACTCTTTCGGAATTTATTTCTCCAAACTCAAAAGAGAATTTAAGAAAATTATAAAAGCATTGAACCAAACAAAATAATTATTAAGAGAATGATTTGCATAATCTGATCACGTACAAAATTACACTAATAACTTATCTTTGAAGTGTAACAGGACGTTCTTATAATCGAAGGTTTTGAGGCCATCATCCTGCTACTGAAAAGAAAAGCATATCAAAGAAATTATAAGAGTTCTCAAAATGTTCATCTATGTAAATACATTTGGTAAGATATGATATATAACATGATTAACCATTCTGATTTGCGTGTACCGAACTAAATAGTTTGATAGTTTTATTTTTCTTTGTATCTACAAAATTATAATATTGCAAAGATGAAATAATAAGATGTTAGTGAAAAGGTTTAATGATAAACAACCTATTCTTGTAGGACAAACTCGTCATCAAAAAGGAAAGAATCAAGGAATAAAGGCATCATGGAAAATAAGATCCCCCATCAATCGAAAATTAGAAAAATCACATTAAGGGCAAATTGAAGATTGTGAATCAAGGATCTTGACTCAAGGAACTGTTTTAATGAAGAATCTCAGAAAGCACAAATCAAGGAAGATCACAAAAGGCACAAATCAAGGAAAATATCAAACGGCTACAATAAAAATCAGAATCAATTCAAACAGCTGAGACGAGGGTAAGCAAGGAAGGTCACAGCGTCTACATCTCAATAAACATTCAATCAAGGAAAGCTGAAGATCTCAACAGCTACATCTCAATCAACACTCAATCAAGGAAGCTAAGGATTACAAAAGAATCAAGGCTAAGTCTAAAAGGATATTGGAGATTGGCCTTAAGCTTTATTCTTGGAAAATAAGGATCCATTGCCTTTTTTTCCAAGGATCAAAATCTCTTGGGTTCCTATCTCTTCACAGGAAAGATTCAAGACTCCAAACACTATAAAAGAGCGCTCGATTGCAAGAAGAAAGATGTACAACGAGTCTGAATCTTCTCACATTCTCTAGTCTACTTTTAACAAGCATTATATTATCTAGTTCTACTGTGTAAACAAAAAATATAGGAGAGATAAATATTGTTGGTAAGGCTTTGTATCAAAACATAAGAGTGAAAAAATACTGACTGTAAACAGTGAAACTACACTCATCTCTGTGCTCACACCAAAGGTTACAAAGGCTTGAAGAGAACACCCTTGCAACCGATGGGGACTGGACATAAGATCCATTTTGGATCCCAACCAGTATAAAAATATTTTGGGTCAAATTTACTTTCCATCTTTCAATTATACTTCTCTGCAATCAATAGTCGACAAAGGAACTGCTCAAGTCAACTACTCACAAAGAAAATCGAAAAAACAGCAATTCACCCCCTCTTGCGCTTGCAATTGGTATCAGAGCCTCGTCTCACACAAATCTTTTTAACAACAGGTGAGAAAAATATCATGGCACAGCAAAATATGGGCGCATTATTTCAAGAAGGAACCTCTCAAACAAGACCTCCTTACTTTAATGGGAAACACTTTCCTCATTGGAAACTTAGAATGGAAACCTTCATAAAATCCTATGATGTGAAGGTTTGGAGAGTTATCAAGCTTAGTGATATTCCTATTCCTATCGCAAAAATTTCAGACGAAAGTCAATCCTCCAGTACTCCAAGTCTGGAGAACTACACAAACAAACAAATGAAGGTTATTCAAATAAACTCCAAAGCAAAAAATGTTCTTTATTACGCTATCAGTGGTGAGGAATATGAAAAGATATCATGATGTGACACTTTCAAAGAAATGTGGGATAAACTGGAGGTTACCTATGAAGGAACAGATAAAGTTAAAGAAATCATCATCAGCTTGCTAGTATATGAATACGAACTTGTTCAAATGAAGGAAGGAGAAACAATTGAAAGCATGTTTTCTCAACTAAGTAAGATCATTGGAGAACTAAAACCTTCAGGAAAAATATATACCCCCATAGAACATATACGAAGAGTTCATCGAAGCTTACCACCTCAATGGCACGCCAAGGTAGTTGTTCTCGAAAGCATGAATTTAAACACTCTAACATATGATGAGGTGAGAGGAGATTTAATAGCTTTTGAGAAAACTCATCTTAACAAAAAAGGCCAAGAAGAATCCAAAAATAAAACTGTGGTGTTTAAGGCTAATCAGGAAGACAAAGGAGAAGAAGAACTAGCAGAAGATGAAATTGCTTTAATTACTAGATCAGCCATGGAGTCCTTCAGGAAATCCAGAAGCAACAGAAGAGGAAGAAATTTTGGAAAGGGAAAGTATATTACTGATCAATCAAGAAATGATGGAAAATTCCATGAATGTGGTAAATATATTCACATAGCCAGTGACTGTCCAGAAGAAAAGAAAAACTACTCTAGAGGAAATCAAAAGAACAAAGCATTAATCAGTTGGAGTGATGAGGACAACTCTGAAAATGAACATGAAGAAATTGGAAATATATGCTTCATGGTTGTTGGAGAGTCAAGCACTGAGGTAATGTAACAATTGTAATAATTTGAAAAATCTGCTAGATCGTGCTGTGACAGACCTTGATCGAATTTTTTCTGACTTTTGAAATCTTCAAACTGAAAAAAGAAATTTGGAAATAAAATTGGAAGTAAGTGAAGTTGAAAAGGATCTCCTTTATGAAGAAATTCACGAATAAAAACTGCTCTTGAAAATTCCCAAAACAAATCTAATTCTTCCAAAAGTTCCTCTAAAAGATCTCTAGCAGCAAAAAAAATTCAAATGGAAATTACTTTAGTTGCAATCAGTCCTATAAGTCGACTGATTCAAAAACTAACAGTAACAACTCCATTTCAGAAAAAAATATTCCTAAATCCTGTCATTATTGTGGGAAGTCTGGACACCTGTCATACAACTGCAGGTTTCGAAATCATAACTCATCTAAATGGGTTTGGAGACCCAAAAGAACTCCAAATAATTCTAACCTTGAAGGATCCAAAAATGTTTGGGTACCTAAAAGGAGATAATAATATTTTTTTATAGGAACACCGCACGAAAACAAAAGGAAAATGTTTTCTGGATAGCGAATGTTTGAATCACATGACAGGAGATAAAAATCTATTTCTAAATATAAGGGAGGAAACATTTGTTTTGGTGATAACTCCAAAGGAACGGTAATTGGTATTAGTACAATCACTTTTAATGATTCCTGCGATATCTCAAATGTTTATCTAGTGACAGGACTCAAGTAAAATCTATTGAGTATTAATCAACTATGTGACTCAAATTTAGAAGTCCAATTACAAAATAATCGATGCTTGATAAAGGATTCTTCTGGAAACGATCTACTACAAGGAAGCAGAGAAAAGAATGTATACATTCTCGACTCTGTAAAAAACAATGGAGAAGATATATACCTAGCTTCAATGACTGATGATCTGTAGATTTGGCGTAAGAAACTTGGTCATGAAAGCATGCGACCAATAGAGAAACTAGCTAAAATTGAGCTTGTAATTGGATTACCTAAGCTGGATTATTCAAAAGATCACATCTGCGACGCATGCCAAATGGGTAAGCAAACAAGAAACTCATTCTCTGGAAAGGATATTGTCTCCACAAATAAACCTCTACAGCTCTTACACATGGAGTTATTCGGACCCACCAGAACAGCCAACATCGGAGGTAAAAGGTACGCATTTATAATAGATGATAATTGTTCTCGTTTTACTTGGGTTATGTTTTTATCTCACAAGGATGATACCTTCAAAAAATTTGAGTTTTTTTGTGAGAAAGTTCAAAGAGATAAAGGTTATTATATCTCATCTATAAGAAACAACCATGGAGGAGAATTTGAAAACAATTTATTTGAAAATTTCTGCAATGAAAAAGGCTAGAATCATAACTTCTCCTCACCTCGATCACCTCAAAAAAATGGAGTTGTGGAATGACAGAACAGGACACTACAAGACATGGAAAGAACAGTGATCAATGAGCACTCTCTTCCACACAAATTTTGGGCAGAAGTTGTAAGTACAGCTTGTCATGTGCGGAATCGATGCTTAATCAAACCCATTCTAAAAAAGACACCATATGAATTGTGGAACTGTAAGAGACCTAACATTCGTTACTTTCATCCATTTGGGTGCAAATGTTTTGTTCACAACAATGGCAAAGACAATATTGGTAAGTTTGATGCACGAAGAGATGAAGGTATATTTATTGGGTACTTAAACTCTAGTACATCTTATCGAGTTTTTAATAAGCGTTACATATTGAAGAATCTATTCATGTTGTTTTTGATGATTCTAATTGTCACACTCTGAGGCTACCCCCTTGACATAACATGGGACCTAGGATCACGAGTGACCCCAAGCTAACCCTGAAGTAGGCATATAATAAGCATACTGAAAAATATCTAAATAAAAACATGAACTAATGCGGAAGCTAAATCAATTGATAACTGGAAGTGGGGAATACCCAAAACTGATCTGAATATATAAAATGTACTACGAGTTTAATGATACTGAACATTCACTCAAAGCTAAAGCTGAATCTAATACTATGTCTGAAAAAGCCTCTACTGACTAGAGTTTTTGGGACATGCCCCCAGCTAACCCTAGCAAATCTGAAACTGAAATGAAAGACTGAATATGAAAACCATGTCTATTGTCCTCGAAGTATGAGGACTCACCACTGAAGCTTCTAAATAGGGATCGGGAACCGATCTATGCGTGATCTGGATGTTAAGTACCTGAACCTACACTATGAAAGGATGTAGCGTAGACTATGCGTCAGTACTTGGAATGTACTGAGCATGCAGGATATAGATAATAGTTGGACAAACATATAACTGAGCAAAGCATAACTGAGAAATGGTATAATCTGAACAGACTAACAATACTGAAATATACTGAAAAATGAGTTAAATGCAATGACCAAGTACTAATCATGAACAAAACATGTCGTGACTGAATACTGAGGTATAACTGAAAACCTGGTCAAATGCACTAGAGTCTGACTGTGGGAGCTACCATTAACCGACATCAAACCATGTGAGCAAAATGCGGAGTCCGATGTATATACCCTATCGAGAGGACCTAATATACCTTGCCAGGGTATAAAGGCATGACTGGCGTAATCACTAAATCTAATGCCCACAGAGAGGACTCATAAGCCTATGGGGGCACATAGTTCTGGGACTATGAGGGTACGCTGAACCCTAGTCCAACTCGGTGTTAAGCCTACTCCCAACTGGAAATGTGTATGACACACCATTACTGAAATACTAGATAGCTCAATGTTCTGACATGTAAATCTGAGAATGCAACATTTAGGAACTGACAATGTAACATTCGAAAGATGGAGCATGTTTATCTGTTTAACTGACCTACCAAGTGTAATTCATGAACTAAAAGAATCTACACAACTAGGGTTCTGAGTTCCATGCAAATAACTAAGCAAACTTTCCAAGAAACAAGCTATTTTGATTTAGGATCTACAACAGGTAAATCACAACAATTATCCAAGGTTTTAGAAACCCTAGGTCTAAACAAGATATAGAGAATCAAGAATCTGACTGAATTCTAGGGACCTAGTGTACGAAAGGAACCCACTACTGAAATCCCACATACCTGGTGATGAAATTCACGGAGAAATCCATTGGGTTTCAGGGCTGAAATGAAGAAAATCACCTGGTTGTTCCTGAAGGATTGGTCGACTCTTTCTCCTCTTTTGCTTTAAGTTTTGGTTTAATTTTTGAGAATAAATGTTTGGGGTAAGTTCTGACTAATTTAATAGGCTTAAACTGGGTAAAATGACGTAGTTTAGGTGTAAAATGACTTAGTTTAGATTTCCAATGCATAGGGGAAAAGACCAAAACGACCCCAACTTAAAATCTGACGGGGGCCTTCCACGGACCCAATGATGGATCGTCAAAGGGACCACAGCCCGTCAAGTGGCTCTTGGTTCTTGGCCAGTGACTACTAGTTCTGGGGAGGTCTATCCACGAGCCCTACCATGGCCCGTGTGAAGGACCACGGACCGTGAAGGCCAATGTGGTTCTTCACTTGGGCTGGGGTCTGCTGGCTCAAGTCCATGGATGCCACCACGGCCCATCATCAAGAACACGGCCCGTGGAGGACTCCATGGGCTGATGCCTAAGCCCTGGGCGGTTCTGTACTTTCTCCACGAGCCTTCCCACGACTCTTGAGGTGGTCCACGGCTCGTGAAGGGCTCTGCTGGGAGGGTGTGAACCACGATGAGGGTGACGGACCATGGTCCTGATCACGACCCGTGAACCCCTCCCTGGTTCACCTGTTTCTGCTGAAAAGTCCAAGTCTATTTTTATGAGGTGTTTCAATATCTCCCCCTTGGTATCATTCGTCCTCGAATGAAGCCTAAACTAGCTGAGTTTGGAGAGATAGAGCTGCAATCCCTACCTAGAAACTGATATCTAACTGAACTGAGTTGCAAGAACATGCAAATATATTGAAATGCAAGAACAACTAAAGAAACATGATACTAAGACTGAATTTACGCGAGAGTAAACTAAGAAACTAGAGAGGAACTATTACCTTAAGCTGAAGCGGAATCGGAAGCAAAAAGATGAGGATACTTGGCCTTCATGGCTTCTTCTGCTTCCCAAGTAGCTCCCTCTACGGACTGACTCCTCTACAAAACCTTCACTGATGCGACTTCTTTATTCCTCAACCTATGAACCTGACGGTCAAGAATTTCAACTGGCACCTCCTCATAATTGACACTATCCTTCACAGCCACACTCTCTAATGGTACAATTGATGTCGGATCACCCACACACTTCTTCAACAAGGAAATGTGAAAGACTGGATGAACCGCTGCTAGTTCTGCTAGCAACTCTAACTCATAAGCCATATTACCAACCCTTTTCAGGATGCTATATGAACTTACATATCTCGGACTGAGCTTCCCTTTCTTGCCAAATCTCATCACCCCCTTCATAGGTGACACCTTCAAGAAAACCCAATCATCGATTCGAACTCTAAGTCCCTTCTCGTTACATCTGCATAGGATTTATGACGACTCTGGGCTATCTTAAGTCTATCTCTGATGAGCTGAACTTTTTCCATTGCTTCATGAACCGAATCTGGCCTAATCAATGCTGCTTCACCTATTTCAAACCAACCAATCGGAGACCTGCATCTACGCCCATATAGTGCCTCATACGGGGCCATCTGAATATTGTAATGGAAGCTATTATTATAGGCAAAATCTATGAGAGGTAGGTGATCAGCCCAACTTCCCTTGAAATCTATCATGCAAGCTCTCAGTATGTCCTCTAAGGTGTGAATGGTACGTTCGGCCTGACCATCCATCTGTGGATGAAATGCTATGCTAAAATTCACCTGGGTACCAAGACCTTTCTGAAATGATTTCCTCAAATGAGAGGTAAATTGAGGACCTCTATCTAAGATGATAGACAAGGGAACCCCATGCAACCTGACTATCTCATGGATGTAGATTTTAGCATAGTCCTCCACCAAATCTATAGTCTTGACAACCAAGAAGTGAACGGACTTAGTAACTCTGTCCACTATCACCCAAATTGAGTCATGCTATCTGCGAGTATGAGGTAAACGCATAATGAAATCCATTTTTATCACTTCCCACTTCCATGTAGCAATGTTAATCTCCTGAGTCAGACCTCCTGGTTTCTGATATTCTACCTTAACCTGTTGACCATTAGGACACTTAGCCACAAAATCTGCTATGTCCCTCTTCATACCGTTCCACCAAAAGACTTCACGTAGATCATGGTACATCTTAGTGGCACCTGGATGAATGGAATACCTTGAGTTATGAGCTTCGGTAAGGATCGTCTGCCTTAACTCACACACCTTAGGAACACATAAGCGACCCTGATAACGAAACACACCATCTCCCCCTTGGGAGAAAACCTGAACTTTCTGTTGTTGGACTGCACTTTTCAACTAAAGTAATACAGGATAACTATCCTGTTTTCCTTAACCTCTGCTACCAATGAAGATTCTGATCTAGTCTTAACTAGCACACCACCATCTGACACGTCCGTAAGGCCAACTCCTAAGCGAGAAAGTCGGTGAACATCTTTTGCTAATTCTTTCCTTCCTTCCTCAACATGTTCTACACTACCCATAAACAGCCTGCTGAGAGCATCAGCCACTACATTGGCCTTACCAGTATGGTAAAGCACATTCATGTCATAGTCTTTGAGAAATTCAAGCCATCTCCTCTGACGAAAATTCAACTCTTTCTGGGTGAACACATACTGGAGGCTCTTATGATCTGTGAACACATCAACATGAACACTATACAAGTAGTGTCTCCAAATCTTTAGGGCAAATACTATGGTTGCAAGCTCGAGGGTATGAGTCGGGTAGTTCTTCTCATGGACCTTAAGCTGTCTAGAAGCATACACTATGAGCTTACCTCGCTGCATCAACACACAACCTAGGCCGACCCTAGATGCATCACAATAAATTACATACCCATCTAAACTATCTGGTAGAGTCAATACAGGAGCTATAGTCAACCTACTCTTCAGTTCTGAGAAACTTTTCTCACACTCATCTGACAACGTAAATTTGACCTTCTTCTGAGACAACCTGGTCAATGGGGAAGCTATGGATGAAAATCCTTCAACAAATCTCCTTTAATAACCGTCCAAACCCAAGAAACTTCTGATATCTTTTAGAGGGGTAGGTCAGGGCCAGTGTTTTACTCCCTCAATTTTCTGTGAATCAACTCGGATCCCTTCGCTGGATAACACATGACCAAGGAAAGCGACTGACTGTAACCAGAATTCACATTTACTGAACTTAGCGAATAGCTGGCGATCTTTGAGAGTTTGCAGAACAACTCTCAGATGAGTCGCATCCTCTTCCTCACTTAGAGAATAAATGAGGATATCATCAATAAAGACGATGACGAACAAGTCCAAATACTATTTGAACACCCTGTTCATTAAATCCATGAAAGTTGCATAAGCCTTTATTAGTCCAAAAGACATAACTACAAATTCATAATGACCATACCGAGTTCTGATAGTTGTCTTTGGAATGTTACTATCTCTGACTCTGAGCTGATGATAGTCGGTCGCCCATGTGGATCCGACTCAACCCGACCCAATAAAGTTTTTGAAAAAGAATATAAATCCTATTTTGAAAAAGAGTGGGAACGGTTACATGGTTTTAACCGTAACATCCACTCCCTTTAAAATAGTACTTCATGTTTAAAGAAAAGTGAGAAAAATATGAGAAACAAAAGAAGAAACAAAAAGGAAAAACAACAGGCCATTAATTTCTTAAGATTGACATCAAACGATCCAAGAGGATATTCAGTTTGTGGATTACACTTTGTTTCCTTGAGATTCAAAGTTGGATTAGGAGAAAATTATTTAGTTCGTGAATTTCATTCCGCTACAACAATCAAAGGTGCACAAATCTTGTACCAAATGATGTTTAATTCTTACAATGGTATCAGAGCTTAGTTTATTGCTCTATGAGTGAGATGTTATTTCTTGAAATAATCACTGCTTAAGGTTTTTTTGTAATTTGTTTTCTTATCGAATTTTTTTTAATTATAATCTTGATTTAGAGAATAGAAAATCCGTAAATACAAAAATAAAATTGATTCTTAACTTTAAAAAATCTTAGTAGAGCAGAATCTGATCGGATATAGATTCGATGAGAATCAAACTTACAATTTTTTGATCTAAAATCAGACGTGTTACGATTGTTCTACGGATTTGTGTCTGTAATCGAATCATATCCTTATTTCCTCCATTGTTCCTTCGAACAACAGATATAAAATATATATATATATATCGTTTCTTTTTTTTTAGACAAAATTTGTGGATATGTTTTTTATGGATTTTGAGGATTTTTTTTTAAAAAAAAAACCATTTCTAATGAAATTTGAAAGATGACAGAATATACTAGTTCAACGTCTTTCTTGAAGAATTGAAAAGTCTTCCACTCTTGAAAAGTTGAAAGTTGTACTATATATAAAATTGTTATTTGTTAATAAAAAAATGGGGGAAGAAAGGAAAAGAAGATTCCTTCTTTTTCCCAAAATTTTGGCCTCGAAAAGTAGTTAGTATTATACTTGTACTAGAGAAGTGTAGTACAGTTGTACTATTACTACACTTAATAAGAAAAAAAATTATTCTTGAAAAGGGTTCTTTAGAGATATTATGGCTTTTTTTATTATTATTAAAATAATTTTTTTTTGGACTGGTACAAGTGTGGGCCAGCCCGTTTTTTATTAAAAAAAGAAGTGATGTATTTTTTTTTATTTGATTGTCTTTAATTGGTAAAAAATTAAATGAGCAGTAGAAAGTACTCTAAAGTACTGCCTAAATAATGCATGTAGTGTACTTCTTTAAAAGAATTTGCATTTAGTTGCTTATGGACAAGAAAAAATTCTTTGATGAACTACATGGATTATTTTTTTAAGAACAAAAAAAAAATTACATTTGTTTAATTTATTTTATTGAGTTGAGTTATTAATCCTCTTAAATAAATTTTGGTTTAATTAAAAGCCTAAATTATCTTTGAAATATTTTTTTTGGTTCTCCTAGTAAAAGCCTTTTAATAAGATTTCTTGGCCTTCTACGAGAAATTTGTGACATACGTTGTCACATTAAATGGATTTAACCATATTTCCATTTTCTTCTCATTTCATATATGAATGAATGGAACATGCTCAAAGTACTCCAAGTGGGAGTTCTCGAAGTCAAGCAAATGGATGAGGTAGAAGAGCATGTCGCCATAGGACATGTTTCCACGGGCGTGAGATTATACAGATTGGTGTCCCATGAGTGACACAAAATTTGTTAAGGAATCAAAGGGCTATTCGATGGAAAAGAGAAAAGTATTTTAAAGAGGTTAAGTCTTTGAAAATGTCCCCTAATATTTCAGCCCGTGATTTTGTTCACCTCTTTGAAACGAAACGGACTGAACTGGCTGATTATGAGGAAATTTCGGATTGGAATGCCTTAGCTTATTTAACAGACGCTCTCTGCAAACCTTGGAATAGTAGATTGACTGATGTTTATCATGACATTTGGCCTAGTCAGTCTTTTAGGATGTACATTTGTTGTCTTGAAAACTTGTGGGAGGATTTTAGTCTCTAAATGACTTGTAACTTGTTATTGCTTATTTGTTTATCTATATACGAATTATGAAGTTCGTTTTTCCTCAATATATGCTACTAGACTTAAAAATCCATGTTTTGAAAGTCTTCAATATATATTAGCATGCACATTAAAAAATGGGAAAATAATTGTTTTCGTCCCTGTGTTATGGTCTTATTATGATTTTAGTCTCTGTGATATTCGACTTCCCCCATTTAACCTTTAATTAAGCAAAGAGAATTATTTCAGTCCTTTTACTAACGACAGTTACAAATATAAATAGATCTTTCATTACTGTCAGGGGCAATTACAGTATTATAATAAGGAACACTTTTATAAAATAAAAAAATCCTAAACATATGAAAATATTTACAATTTTCCGTAGAATCCTCCCCCACTTATAACAATATCCCAGCCCTGCTTCTCTCATTGATATGTAGATTAATCGTCTATTTCATGGCTGAGTAACTTTTGTGTTTGTTGGTGGATGGATAATTTCTCTTTACTTGTCAACTCTTTCTAGGAAATTTCTCTTTACTTGTCAACTCCTTCTAGCGCACATAAGCAATTCCTTGTACTTGTTGAAGAGGAAAATATCAATCTTTTCACAATGAAACTGCATTACAAGAGTGGGCTACAATTCATGCCGATATGTGAGTACTCTGTCGAATTTAATAAGACTAGATTTTTAATACCGCACTATGAAAAAAAATTCAAATTTTTTGATTATATAAGAATTAAGACATGAATACTAACTATATAATTTGGTGCATCATTGAAAATAATGTGTATCCATGTGTTTATATTATGGAATTGTATTGATATTTAGAAAATATTAAAGTTTTATTAAAAACCAATGCATGCAATTCAGTATTATGGAGACTGAGTAAATATTTTAAATACAAAATAGATATGTTTTTTTATGTTGGTTCTACTTGTTAAAATGACATAAGCATTTTTTTAACAATAGGTAAAAGTGAAGACTCAGGGATGTGCAGACAATTAAACTGATAGTTCCAAAATCTCATACATATAACTCAATTCTTCAAGAACTGAAACCAACATAATTCAAATTCAAAACCAATTTTGATTTGTATGATAATTCATATTTTTTGTTGGTTCTATTTATTATAAAAAACCTAAGACCACCTACTTTTGCTTCTCTCATGGCAGATGAAGGTGGAGATCCAGATATGTACACCATTAAACTACACTATAAGGGTCGATGGGTGTTTGAACCAGAGATGGACTATGTTAGTGGACAAATAGATTATTATGACTATTGCAAGGGAGAAGAAAATTCTATCATTCAGATGAGGCAGTGTATGAAAAATTTGAAAGTCAATGATAGAAAAGTAAAATTTTGCTTTAAGTTTGGACCTTATTTGGAGACAGGTATAAGACTTTTATCAACTAATTTAGATATATATAAACTTTTTTATGAAATTCCTGAGAATAAAGAGGTGGAGATATTTGTCGAGCACACAAATGAAGATCAATGGAACTATGATGTGGTTGATTACGAGGGTGGCCCAATACTACATGATGAAGAAGTCTTGGTAGATGTGGATGTAATCGAGAAAAGCGACGAGAGTGATTCGACAACTGAAGAATGT
>JAJONR010011859.1:0-16268 GCA_029582245.1 Solanum etuberosum | reverse complement strand
TTCTCAATTATGATCTTCTTGAAGCCCTTTTCATTTCACCAATCTAGACACAAGCCTAAAGCTATATGCTTAATTCTAGCTTAGTTTGCTACTTTCTTCTTCATTGATAAAAGTTAAAAAAGAAGACCATGATTTATCCCTATATTCTCAATTATGATCTTCTTGAAGCCCTTTTCATTTCACCAATCTAGACACAAGCCTAAAGCTATATGCTTAATTCTAGCTTAGTTTGCTACTTTCTTCTTCATTGATAAAAGTTAAAAAAGAAGACCATGATTTATCCCTATATTCTCAATTATGATCTTCTTGAAGCCCTTTTCATTTCACCAATCTAGACACAAGCCTAAAGCTATATGCTTAATTCTAGCTTAGTTTGCTACTTTCTTCTTCATTGATAAAAGTTAAAAAAGAAGACCATGATTTATCCCTATATTCTCAATTATGATCTTCTTGAAGCCCTTTTCATTTCACCAATCTAGACACAAGCCTAAAGCTATATGCTTAATTCTAGCTTAGTTTGCTACTTTCTTCTTCATTGATAAAAGTTAAAAAAGAAGACCATGATTTATCCCTATATTCTCAATTATGATCTTCTTGAAGCCCTTTTCATTTCACCAATCTAGACACAAGCCTAAAGCTATATGCTTAATTCTAGCTTAGTTTGCTACTTTCTTCTTCATTGATAAAAGTTAAAAAAGAAGACCATGATTTATCCCTATATTCTTCATTGATAAGATCTAAAAGAAGGGGGCCTTATAGCCTTTATCAAAAACCATTCTCTTTCAAAGGAGATAGCAGGGCCATTTTCCACAGAGTTCAAACCATGTATCACTGACGCTCGACAATCTCTCGGTTATTTAAAATAAAGGGGTGGGTGGGTGGGGGCTAGGCAGGAACTTGCTGAATGGTTCATAGACTTTCTTCAAGGTATATTACACTAATGATATCACACTAATGATGGAAGAGTACCATCAATGATTCTGACCTAAAACTTAACTGAATAATAGTATTTCCAGTCACATTTCCCTGCCACTCTCACAGTCATACAACTTCCTCCAGAGGTCATATAAATGATAGCGAAATCCTGTCAAAGAAGGTGGTTAACCATGTTATATAATAGCCATGACATGTTCTATCTGCAAAGGTGGCAAAACTTTAAGGGGTGATTTGGTTATACTTTTTTGCAAAAACGAGAAGAAAACACTTTATTTGGAATTTTATGAAGATGGAGTTGGAAAACAAGTTCGGAGCACTTCCCCAAATTTTGGAATCCAAATCCAAGTTGGATTTGAAAATTTTATAACCAAACACTGATTTTGAAATAAAGTGAAATTATTACAGAAAATAAGTGAATAATTCTCAAGGCATAAATCATCTTTACGTTATAATTCTCACATAACTAGAAAGTGAACCAAACGACCACTTAGCACTTTCTATGTGGAAGGAGAAGATTATAACACAAGCACAAAAGAACAAATCCTTATCCATTTATTCAGGAAAGAGAGGGGGGACAAAAGAGAACAAAGTTTGAGGGAGCGGTAAACAAACCTTGGACTTAATTTGTGGTGGGAAGATATACTCTTATGGTGTCTCTCATGGCCAGTTTCCTCCTACACGTAGGACATTTTCCCTGAGCAGCAATGGATGCTTTTATGCACGCCTTGCAGAAAATGTGACCACATTTAGTTGACATCTCCTCAACTAATGGACCCATGCACACTGGACAGCTGAATGTAGGCTCTTTTGGTGGTGCTGGTATTACACTTCTTAGATCGACTCTCTGGCATGGGGAACAAAATAAATTAGAATAATGTTTTGAAACTTGAGATGGTAGATCGATAAAATATATATTTTTTAAAAATAAATAAATAAGATAATTTCAGATATATTACATGGACTGTACCTTTGGGCATCTATGTCCTTCTAGGTCTATGTGAATATCACCATTGTTTGTTGCTTGATTTGTAGAGACTCTTCTACGCCTGTCGCGACTGTTACCCCTAGACGCACGGTCCTCTGCAATAGCCATGAACCAACCAAAGTCAATCACAAAGGGTAATGGAAGAAATAAATCAAGCCAAGCTTTCCATGAAAATGGACTAACCTAAAAGTACATCAGGTCAAGCACTTTTGATGCAAAATTAATTAAAACACCATACATGCCATAGCTCAAATTCCTTGTGTATTTTTTGTTATCTACACACTCCTCCTTCTCCCAACCACAAGAGGATTAGAAGGAAAAAAAAACTCTAAAGAAAATTCAATTGATACTGGCGAAGTATTATGTCACTTTAAGATTCATTTTAATCCTGGATTTTCCTGTATCATTATCCTGATTTGATTTGCATATATCTAAGGACAAAAGGAAGCATTAATAAAATCCTCCATTCCATCAGAACAGACACTCCTTGAGTGCACAAATTTAGTACATTGAATTGGTATCCTCAAGGAAAGAGACGATTAACATAGGTCCAGGAAAGATCATCTTGCTCCACCCATAAAGAAAATACTATAATTACAATCTCATATCTACTTAACCACTAAAGAAGAAAAGGAGAGGTTACTCTAAGCAATTCTAGTCAGATAATTCCTATCTAGAGAAAATAAAAAAGTTCTATAGCTCTTGATCGGGGAAAAAAAGAAGAAGTTTTATAGCTAAACATGAACAAACAACCTGCAGGTGTAACAGGCTTAAGAGAAGAATAAATTACCAGAATCCACATCAAGCACAATAACCCGTCCTTGATTCCTTCTGGAGTTGTTCTTAGCCTAATGAAAAATGAGAAGATATCTAACATATTAGACTTGATGTGAAACATCAGCCATAATCACATACATGATGTGCCACTAAACAATCTTAACGAAGGAAAATAGAATAGTATGGGAAGGTACATACTGCTGCAAACGCCCTAGGGGATGATATAATCACATCATCATCAAGTGCCTCAACATCAATTGCTCCAGCTGTCAAAGAGGCACCTCTTAGTTCTTGTGGTGTTTCCCCAGACACAACATGAATAGGATCCCCTCCCTGATCTCTGTTCTCAGCTGGCGGTGCAGCATTTAGGTCCACATTTAGCACAGGATTTCTTCTCGACTGGGACCTTGTAAGCCTAATTGGTTGTGCGCTACTATCTTGGGAACTCATGCTTTGCTCAGTCGTGATCTCAAGGGGTTAGCTTCGACAGTATGATTCCTAAGATGTCAAGTGAAATTATATATCAAGAACAGGGAAAGACAGATAAATTTGAAGTTATGCTAGGGTTTATTTTCATCATAATCTGTTATCTCATAATGCAAGGGACAACAAGAACTAGCAGTAATTCAAGTATCTTAAATTTACTAAATACACTTCTGCAGTAACTCTTAAAGTTGACTTTTAAAATACACCATGGCGAGAAGCAGAAATGAATAGACTTGCAAACTGCTAGTTGTATGCTTTCATGTATTTTAGCTAGGTAGAAGTTAAATCGTGCTGCAATCAATGGAAAGGAAAGCATGGACATCGAAAGTTTGATACCAACGTGAGAGTAGCACTAGAACCCTTCACACTCCATCTGCCAACCTTAGTCAAGCTCTACACTTAATACTAAGCTCAGTACAACAGAATCAAATAGCTTCTTCTTTTTATATAACTTTGAGTTTGAAAAGTTATCCGGCTTAACCATAGCCCATTCAAGTTCCAAATTTGAATCTTACACACAGCTAAAGAAGACCCAGACCACAAAATTAACTTCCACATTGTAACCTCAAACCTTGTTATGTCCTCTTTACTTCTGTATTTTCCTTTAAACTGATTTTGATGTGTGTTACTCAAGCTGAGGATTTTTCGGAAACAACTTCTCTACCTCCACAAGATACGGGTAAGGTCTGCGTACACTCTACCCTCCCCAAACCCTGCGTATGGGACTACACTGGGTTTGTTGTTGTTGTTGTTATATTGTAACCTCAAAACCAATATCAACAGTGTGAAAGCAGGAAGAGGACCCTCACTTTAAATCAAACTGTTCAAACAAAAACGCAGCAATTTGGAAAAATTTACCAGAAACCACACAACTTAAATCTAGTGGGTTGACTATATAAATGCAGTGTATCCATTACACTCCATTCGTCCCAATTCAGAGGATTCAACACAATTTGACTAAATTTTAGATTGAATATTAAATCTACAGAAACTCTCATTTACTTTGTGATGCTCGAAAGAAACCACGCAAATTATATCATATCAACACGCTTCAATCCCAAACTAGTGTGTTGGCTATATAAATTCAGTGTATCCATTCGACTGTTTCACTCTATTTCATTTTTTTTGATAATCATAGAGTCCAGGCTAGCTTGCACGCACCTCAATTACTTCCATAGGATACCTATCAACTCTCACCTGCATCAGGTACCAGGTACACAATTTGACTGTTTCTAGACTTAATGTCAAATCTATCGAAACCTTCATTTATTTTATGATGCTCGAAAAGAAACAACACAACTTAAATCAACTCAACCCGCTTCAATCCCAAACTAGTGTGTTGGCTATATAAATTCAACATATCCATTCCACTCTATTTTATTTTTTTTGATAATCCTAGTGCCCAAGCCAAATTGCACCTACCTCAATTAATTCCACAAGATACCTATCAACTCCCACCAGCAACAGGTACCAGGTACACAATTTGACCATTTTTAGCCGAATGTCAAATCTACGGAACCCCCCCCCCCCCAGTTTAAGCTGCTCGAAAGTAACCTAGCCACACATGACAGAACTGTAGCAACAACAACCAGTCCGCTATCTATCTATTCATACTTAATAACGACAATTTCAGTATACATATAACAAACAATGGAAGCAAAAAATTGAATTTTTCATCACAACACAAACATAAACACGAAAATTTTGCAGATCAAAACACAAGGCTGTAAAATAAATCGATTAAACATTAAAATATCGAAGAACACAAGACAAGTGAGGCGATAATTTCAAAGGAATTAAAGGATCCAAATGAGAATCGAACCTGAACTTGTTCAAAACTCCAAAAAAATTCAACGAACATAAATTAGGGTTTTAGAGAGAGTGAATTTGAAATTCAAATACTGTCAAACACAAACTTTGTTACAAATAAGGGAATACCATTTTTAATTGCACCGTTTGCGGGCGGGCGGGCGGGCGGGGCAGAATATAATTTGTAAGACAGTAAAATCGCACTAAATTAATATAGTTAGGATCATGAGATATTATTATTTTATAGAGATATTATTTAATTGATAAATTAATATCTATTAATTTAAAGAGTGTTTTGAAGTTAACCTAGTGATATTGGGATAATAAGAGCTTTCAAGATGTATTGTCGCAACAGATTTTACTGTAGGATATTAAAAGGCTATAAAGTGGGACAAACTAATCCAGAAAATATTCATGTTTTGGATGGTATCAAGTTTGCAATCCCGGCTTGGACGACAATACAAAAGCAAATTATTTTCGACATTGCAAAATTTGTTCGGAGGATGAAATCTTAAACCATTTGAATGAACCCACTTGTGAAACGTCATTCATGAACTTGAGGTCATAATTAATGTTTTCGGTTATCCCAGTAAAATGGACGTCACTAACCTATTGAATTACCCAGATAAAAATGATACATATTTAAAGATTCAGAGCTTAGAAGAAATTATGGATACGGAATTTTAAAAATATGAAAAGATTTTACAATATTTCAAAATTACCCTTAACATAATTTATTTTTTAAATAGAAAAGTGTGTACTTATGTATTTTTTTGCCAAATATATGATATCTAATATAGATAAAATATTGACAGAATCATTAAATGTTTGTCGAATAAAGAAATGTTTCATTTATATAAATTAAATAAAACAAAAGGAACATTCGTTTTTAAGGGTGGTACATATCCAAAATGTTAGATTTGTTTTGTGAATCGCACTGATTTCTTAAAGCATGGAAAATCAATTTCTTAAATCAACCCAATTATATCGGTTTTTCTTCGATATTAGTACGATTTGATTAATTTTTATTTTTTACTTTTAAAATATTATTTAAAATATACAACTATTAAAATATTTCTTTCACAAATATGTTTTTAAAGAAGCACTCTAATTCTTCACCAAGAAGACACGAATGTTAAACTTTGTTGCCGTATTGTTTGATCTTAAACATTTAATAGGAGTGTTTGCATAAGTTTTGTTGTATTATTTTATAGAGTATCTATTACATTATCTTTTAATTTTAAACCTAATTAAGTAAAGGCTAATTAAAAAACAAAGAGTCAAAGTCGTCTAGTCACCAGAGGCCTAGGACTTAGATTATATTTAGATTTGAAAAATGTTATAAAATATATTTATATATTAAATCTAACATATTTTAATATATAAAATATATGTATTGTAAGGAAATGCACGTAGTGGTTATTATAGCGGTCCCTTCGGTTCGATTTGAGAATTTTTCATTTTTTTCATAAATTAAAAAGATCATCTCAATTGTTCGAACGGTTATACACTTAAATAAAAATTCACGATTTTATTGAAAAAATTACACAAATCGATTCAATTCAATCGATCCAGTCGATTTTTCATATTTTTTTGACACCCCAAAATGATACAAAATCCAAAATGTTAGGTGATTCGCATTGATTTCTTAAAGCATGGATTTAGACCTTGAGATTCAGAATACAGGTGAAGTATATGATGTTCTCTCTTTTTCATTTGCAAAAAAAAGATATTTTCATAAAAGTCTCAATACTTGTCTGAATATTTTTTGATTGATATAGCAAAATATTGTTATAAAAAATAATAATATAACATAATATGATAATTAATTAAAAAAACTTAATTATTATAATAAATTATTATTATAAAGGATGACTATTATAGAGAAGTGTATGGAAGATTATTTTTCTACATTTTGATTATATTTATGAAACACATTCTAAGGGTGGAGTAGGATATCTAATCCTATCATCACAATAATCATAAGTTTTATAATTAACTCCATATTCATCATATAATTTTCTTTGTGTAGAACTCAACCTCCAATATTTTCTTTGATTCCACCAATAACTTTGTGAATTGCAATTATTAGTATTTGAGTTAATTATTGGGCATCCACCAATTTTGAAATCTTGAAAATAAGCTTTGAAAGGTGAAAAAGACCAATTGGTCTTTGTTAATCCTCCATCTGTTGCCCAACCATCTCCATCCCATATTGTGGCTAGTAATTGCATTGGTTGTTTTGGATATCCAACTCCAATATTTTCATTGTTTTTGAACACCCTAATTGGAATATTGTCCACATAAAACCTAAAAATATTCGAGAAAATAAAATACAAAAAGATTTAATTTATATGCACTGATAATCTAAACATATTTAACGTAATTATTACAATTTAGTTGGTTCTATTCAGGCTAACTTATGTGTGTCTTGTGTAATGTTACAAGATATATATGTTATCTTTCACCAATTACTGACCACTAATATAAATATTGAATAACTACGTATGTCAAAGATTTAGGGTACGAAAGATATGCATTGATGACTAACTCAAGGAAAAGGGTCAAAAATATCCTTCAACTTTGGTTTATTAGTTAACTATGACCTTACCGTTAAAATGAAGTTATTCTTACCCCTATCGTCTACAAACTTGTCACCCGTACCCCTCAATTGGATGGAAAACCCCAAATCAATAAAAATAACCCAATTTTAACCCGATCTTAAATGAGTCATGAAGGATATGACAAATATACTATGTCTCCACATTGGATCAAGATAACTGTAAATCATAAATGAGTCACGAAGGATATGACAAACATACTCTGTCTCCACATTGGATCAAGATAGCTGTAAATCATAAATGAGTCATGAAGGATATGACAAACATACTATGTCTCCACATTGGATCAAGAATATAAAAATCAGAAGGATCAAAATCCGTTAATTCAAACAGACATAAAAACATGTATTATATAACATAAATTGTACATAATTATCTTACACTATTTGATGTTCATTCCACATGATTTTATAATTGTGAAATTCTGCAGTTGGATCAAACCAAAGATGCATCCTTTGCTCTCTACTTCCACCACCATTTACAAACACATTTGTTTGCAAACTATATGGTTTGCCTTCTCTATTTCCCAAAAATTCAAAATCTATTTCATCATTATTGTATGTATTTGAATGTAGCTGCAAAAAATATATGAAATTAATTCGTAAATATTTAATTTATAACTTGAATTTAACTTTATATACATTAATAACGTAAATTATGTTACACTATCAGCGTATTTTAATATGTCATAGTATGTGCTATGTACACTTATTTATGGACGGTTATTTGTCGGTTGCTTTTAGGGTATTTTTGATATGAAAAATAAATAGCTTTCTTACTTATTCTGGTGTTTGACAACTAAATAAAAATATTTACACAAAATTAATAGAAGAATATATTATTTTACTTACATAAAAAGCAATAACAACTCCTGCTGAGTCTCTGTTTGGTAGTTTTATTTTCATGTGAAAGAAGCCTGAACCATAATTTTCCTTAGATCCAAAGCCAGATCCTATAAATAATTCAACAAACTAATTAATACTATTTATAATTACTAAATTAATCAAGCTATAAAAAAAATTCTCCTATATATTTATAATCGTTTAAGCTTTTAAATGAGAAAATCACTCAACTTAAATAGGCAAAATTTTGATAAAAATTATTTAAAGTATTTATACCACAAAACATACGATTCGAAACGTGTTGTAAAAGGAGTTAGCGTCAAAAAGGATTCTGTCACTAAATCAATTTAACGATGAATTACCAAAAAATTATCGAAAAATTATGTTAGCAAGAGGTGTTTAGTAACTAATTTCGTAGTTTTTTTTGTAGTAATATAAATATTGTTGCTACTATTGCCAAAAACAACAAAATAAATACTTCCTTCATTTCACTTTAATATTTGACATTATTTCCTTCTTAATGTGTTTTGATAATAATAATAATGACACATTTCAATATTTTCTTAATTATATGCTTATACCCATATATATGTTATGACACGTTTCAAGCTATAAGTTTAAAAAATATTATAATCACATAAATGTTTTTAACACATTTAAAGAAGTGGAGTCATAATTTTAATTTATAGGTTCTCAATTTGAAAACAATTTTCTAATTTATTTTTTATATATATATTTAATGCATTTGTTAATGCAAATATAATATTGGAGTAAAAGCTACAAGGTTACTGTATTTAGACTTCTAACTCCATCCATACATATAATTTATGATATACAAAATTCAATTTTTTTTTTTAATTCATAAAATTTGATCCAAATCAAACTATAACAAATAAATCGAACCATATGGAACAACATATAATAACAAAAAATACCAGAAGATTGGTCCATTGAAATCTGAAGTTCTCTTCCTTGATTGAAGGATACAACATGTTGATTCCCAAATATAATATTATAATTGACATCATAGGGTACATCTTTGGCTAAAGCTCTAAGTAGGAAAATACCAAATAAACATACAAGTTTTATATAAAAATACATATTTTGCAACAATAAAATAGAAAAAAAATAAAAATTATATATGGTTGATATAAAATATTATAGTTGTCATGAGGAGAATTCTTGTTGGTTTTTGTGTAGATGTTTGAAAAGCTTCTACTAGAGGAATATATATATATATTGGGGGTTTGGGGTTTGTTTGGGGGTGGGGGTGGGGGGTGGGGGGTAGGAAAGGGTGTGTTTGGTCAGGGATATATTTTTTCAATTTTTCTATATTCGATCGATTGGTTATTATTTTTTTCAAGAAAAACAAGTTCTTTAAAATTATCAGGGCAATAATTTCCTCGATGCAAATAGGAAAAACAATGGCTCTATAAGTGGTATCCCAAACTGATACTACACCAAAAATGATCTTTCGTGACAATTAATTAACGGCAATAGTTTATCGCCATTAAATATGTATTTTTAGAGGCAATTAAAAGTCTTTGTATATGTTCATAAAGTCTATAGCGATATTGGATCCAATGACAATTAACTAATGTTGGTAAAGGTTTTAGCATTCTTTGTTAATGTGTATATTTTTTGCTGCTAAAAGTTATTTTTGTTATAGTGTTAGTGTCTCCTCCTCACCGGCCACCGCCATCCCATTCCCCCACCCTACCTCACCTAGACACCTATGTAATGTTTACTAGATTATATATAAATAATTTTGAGATATTATATTTTTGTGTACCCCTTTGATCACCCCATTCCCTTAGCCCGCCTTACCTCACCTATGCAATGTTTTTCAAGATTATATATATAGATGCTTTTAAAATAATATATTTTTACGTGCATAGCAAGTAACAAACATCAAGATATAAATAAATAATTCATTTAATTTTCAAAAAAATATTTTTCAGAAAAAAAAACATCTTTCTTCGTACCAAACACACCCTAATACTTCACCCAAAATAAAAAAAGAAAAATATGGGTTTGTGTAGTGAGGTCGAAACCCTTTCCTTTAAGTCATAAATAAACACTAATTGGGGATATTATTTACATCAATATTGGAAATAAATTTCAAACACATTATGAATAAAGAAAATTGAACCAACTAACTTGATTGATACGCAAAATAAATAAATAAATAAATTTTAAATAATGATAATGTAAATATTATAGTATAACGTATTGTAGTGATAATAAGTTAATTATCGTTTTTATTATATTACATATTAACGTTTGTCATAAATAAAAAAAAGTTGATCAATGTTGAATTGATTGTAACTAAAATATGCTATAGGCAAATTTAATTTTTATGTTTATATATAAATTCCTACAAGGACGTTAAATTAATATAATTTTATATTAACAATTACTTCCTCCGTCCCAATTTATGTGGCACTTTTCAGATTTCGAGATTCAAATAACTCTATCTTTGACCGTAAATTTTTCATATATCTTTTAATTGTTTTGAATTGCCAATTATTGTGACTTATAATACTTTTTACGTAGTTTTCAAATATATAAAGAGTAAATTTTTTATCAAACTTAAACTGTTTGACTCTCGAAAGATGAAAAATGTTACATAAAATGAAACAGAGGGAGTAGTTATTTATAGACTATAAATTTCTTAATATATACGTATACAATCTCAATAAAAGTTATGTATCGAGATTTCCATGAATTTGTTGGCTAGTGCTCTAAATCTAAATTCATCATTGATATAATTATTATTTTTCTTTCTTAATTTTTTTCTATATTTATTAAATATAATAATTTTTTTTTATCCTATTCATATTTTATTATCATTATTCATCGGCGTATAAAACTTAAACTGATGCAAAGATAATAATCATGTTTTAAGCCTCATAAGAATGAAGGCAAGATAAGTATGAGTTGGTCAACAATCTTTATCACTTCATTAATCACCCACAATTTTACACATCATAATTTGCTCATTTTAGAAATAACTTGAAGAGAAAATGAACATGAAATGGATATTAACTTTTTCTTGAATTGTAGTATCAATAATTAATCTAAATAGCCTTAAATTTAATCATTTACTTTTTAAAAAATATAATATATTTCTCTTTATAGTTTTTGCACAACTTCTAAGAAAGATATTTAATAGCATTATTTGTATTTGCTTTTGTATACTATTTATTTCCCCTTATATGTCTTACTTGCTTGTCACTAAAGTATATGGAATATTAAGGGTAGATGTAGAAAAAAAAGTAATATATAACTATCTTTTTTTCTAAATGCTAAATATTCTTAAACAAATTATGTTTACTATTATCCAAATTTTACATAGGAGTGTTGGGTTACTTGCATTATGCTTAACAATTTCATAAATAACAAAGATGATAGATATAATAAGGTCTTATAGTTATAGTTTCGATAATTGCACTTCATAGCTATAATTTTGTTTGCTATGGAGGCTGCGGTTTGTATATTCGCAAGCGAATATTCAAACAGGTAAGTATATACAAATTTTATATTTATACATTTAGAAAATTTTCAGAACTTCGTTTGTATATTTCGCTTGTCAATATATAAACATGTTAATTTATTATAATTTTTCATAAATCGTATATAAATAACTACGGTAAGCATAAACATACAACACAAATCCCATTTTATGTTCATGCTATAAAAACTTAGTAGGTGCACCAATACTATGTATTCATTAACTTCAATTACTAGATACATATTTGGCTCCAATTAACAAATAAGAAGAAATGCAAAACAAAACAAAAAACTAATAAAAATGAAAATAAATAACAACACAAATCTAAATGAAAAATTTGATCAATGTTGAATGAAGTGATTAGAAAATATCAAGAATTTCCAATATGAAATTGTTGCAAAGTGGGCAATTAGCTCCTTCAACCCAAAGTTCCCTTGAACATAACCTGCAAAATGAATGTCCACAAGGTACAAATGCTGCACCTTTATGTCTAACTTGACAAACACAACAATTATTTAAATTATCTCCACCAACATCACCACCACCATCGTCCTCATCCTCGTCCTCGTCCTCTCCCATCATGTATGATGAACCTTCTGACTCCGCTAACAATGCCATCAATGACATTCTAACCGGTTCCTCTCCTTCTTTTGTTTCCTTTCCTTCTTCCGCGCTCTCTTCTTCATTTTCTTCTTCTTCTGACTCGTCCTCTTCACATTCACTATTCGCCCCCGATCTTCTCATTGACATTGAAGGGTCAAATTTCGTGCTAGGGCTCCCCCCTCTTTGAGCTTTACTTGCATTTCTATTCAACGTTCTATTCCTTGAGCCGAATTCATTACCTATGTCATCAGGGTACGTGGCATCTTTCGATGAAGGAAATCGGGATGAAAGCCTACGATTTATTGATCGATTATTACCTTGATTAATTGGAATGTCAGAAGTTGGAACAGGAGTTGTGGTAATCGAATCCATTTAGCTTTTCACTAAAGTATTTGCAAGTGTTTCTAGAAGATTCTATAAGGACTTGCAAGATTGTTCTGGAATTGATGTTCCTGCTATTGTTGTTGTTATTGTTCTCTTCGACTCTGAGAAATCTTGGGAGTTCAAAAAATTGACTAAATTGTCACTAGTACTCTTGCCACCAACAATAACACATCCACAATTATGTAGGGAATTCCTACAAAATACAAATAAGATTGAGAAATTTCGTGTAGAATTCAAAAACCTAATACTAATTGAAATTTTTAAAAATAAGATTGTGAATTTTTTCAAGGCACTGGCAGATCTAATGCGATGAGCATTGAAGGTGTATGTATTCAGTGCTTTCGACTTGATCTATATATATATACCAATTTTTTTTTGAAAGGACCATATCGTAATTCGTGATGAGCTTTTAAAAATTAAGAACAAAATATAAATCATCGTTTAATAGAGATGAATTTTTTTTAAAAAAAAAAAGAGAATTCAAACATAAAAATTGTATATACAAAAATTAAGGAGAGAAAAAAATAATCAAGAATTGGTAACCAAAATTTCTAGATGCGATCTATCAAATTATGGAGTTCATACAAAAGTTTTGTAGTAAAAAAAAAAGAAGAAAAAATATTGGGATTCGTGCAAAAGAAAAAGGCTTTCTACCTAAATAAGAAAATACAAAAGATCCGAGCAATAAAATTTCTTAATTCAAACATTTGAGATTTGTTAATAGGAGGTCTCATAACAAATGTATACAAAAGATTATAGGGATACAAAGAAACATACATGAGAAGGGATTAGATTGATGAAATTGTTGAATCAAACAAAGCTCATATTTTGTAAATCAATGAAGAAAAAAAAAGATACTGAAAGGAAAAATACACACATTTCATAGAGAGGGAGAGAGAAGAGGAAGGAAAGTGAAACAAAAATGGTTCGTTCCCCCGTTACTTTCTCTAACTCTCTCACTCACCTCGTCTCCTCTCTTTCTCTCTCATGTTCGTTTTTATTATTCAATAAAATAGGTGAAAATCATATTTTCTTTTAATGTTATGTCAATCATCAAGGTTTTTTCAATTTTTAATTTTATGCATTTTTTTTACTTGCTTATCTATTGATCGATAATTTCAATAAAATTAATGTGTATTTTATCATCTAAATTATCAACCTCATTAGATTTTCGATAGTATCGTGATATTTGTCTTCCTACTCTCTCTAACTCTCTTACTCTCTCACACACAAGGGTACATTTACTAATTTATTATGTGGGTGAGAATTAAATGTGTCCTTTAATTATATAATTTCATTTCTTTAATTTTGAGATATATATATATATATATATATATAGCTTAGCAAGAGTTCACTCCATTGTCATCCACTAAAAGATCGAGTTCGAACCTCAAGTTTGAAAAATTTGATTTATCATAAACAAATTTTATTTTAAGTGGTGATATATCAAAAGAATTTGAACGTCAAGAAAAGTTTAAATCTAAAATTTAGTGTTATTTGGATAATATTATCTAAGTTTGAAGTTACATTTGAATTGTATCGATGATCTCTTTTGAATCCTTGAGATTTTATATATAAGATTCAGAAGATTCAATTGGATCCTTCTTGGCACAGCAGAATGAGGAACCAAAGGTTTATATTAAAGTGAATTATAAATGTAGGAAAATTATATTTTAAGTTTGTTCGTTGTTATATTGATATTAAATTTGTATAAAATATTGTTGTTGTTGTTTTATTAAATTTCTAGAAACCAACATGAAATCGATAGAATTATATACATATTTCATATAATTTTTATACATAAAATTGTGAACATTATTTTAAGCCTTGAGCGAGATTCAAAGCTTTTTTTTTCCCCTTTCATAAACCTAATATGATGAAGAAAGCTGTTAAATATCGTTTTTTGATTCAACGTTTGTGTAATTAGTTTGGCTTGCTTGTAAAGATGGTAATAGGGCGGAGTAGATTGAGCTTAATCCACACAAATTGCAACTCGCTTCGCTCCGCCCCGCATAGCAATTTTTTTTCATTTTTAATCCATCCCGCCCTGTTCCGCATAGACTCGCCCCATATAAATCCGCCCCGCATAAATTTTTATTTTTATTTTTTAAAATTCATTTTTATACTAAATATAAAATTGATATTATTTTCCTATTTTCTCGTTAAGTTATATTAGTTTAATACATAATGACTTGCATTTTTCATAATTTTAACACAAAATGGGGAGTTTACGTGAATTAAAAAGGAATATGAAAGTAAGTGTCAAATTATAAAATTAACTTTCATCTCGATTTGTTAGCTTTCTGATTTAAAGGATCGACTAGCTTAATCAAAATAATTAGTTCATATTAGTATAATGACTGATACTATCAAATCATGTGTCTTTAGTCTTATTATATTCTAATCCAGTGTGTAACTACTATCTACTATCCACATAATAAGTAAAAAATCAAAATTAAATTTAAATCCGCAATCCGGCTTGTCCCGCATTATTATTATTTTTAAATTACTTCAACCCGCCTTGTATAATCTTAAACTCGCCCCGTCCCACTCCGCATAGCATTAAACCTACTACTTAATCATTTCACTCTTACTAGAAGAGATAGGTGTGGTTATTAGGTGCTCTTTAGGTGTAATCGTTTTGGTTTGTCTATAGTAATATTTCACATTTATACAAAATTTATACAATTATATGCATATTTCAGGACAAGAGGGGAGTTGCTTGGATGGTAGCACCCTTCATGACTTCCAGCCTTAAGGTTGTGAGTTTGAGTCACCAAAGGAACAAAAAGGTGAAAATTACTCGGGGGGGTAATATATATATATCGGACTTATATTATATCATTTTCATACATGAAATTGTGAGCTAAATTTTAAATCTTGAGCGTAATTCGAAGTATGATATCGTATATATTTTGAAAAGAAAAAAAAAGAGGCTCTTGATATGTTTTGATAAACGATAATCTCCCGCTACATTTGGTATTATTAGTATTATTTTGTATAGATAAATGTTTTTCTCTAAGCCAACCCCAAAATTCTAGTAATTGGCCCAATTTTAAATTTTCTATTTCTTCCAAGACCAAATCTGACCCAAAATGCCCCATAACAAAGCCCAAAATTTTAAAAAAAAAATATTACGCTTGAAGGGAAAGATAATAGATTTTCTCCGAAAGGAATTAAAACCTAAGGAGTTACAACTCTTCCCTGAAGGGTTGGTGTTTGATGGTGAGCGGGAGATACTTGAATGCACTGTCTCATTTCGTCATTCATATCTATTCGTCTTAGCCCTGCTTCGGCGATTCAATCCGACA
>JAJONR010011858.1:0-27940 GCA_029582245.1 Solanum etuberosum | reverse complement strand
TGGCCTAGTTTGTTGGTTTGCTGAAGCTTGTTAGATGTTTGATGTATTGTCTTGATATATACCTGCTTTCAGTTTTTGTATAGAGATCATGGTGGCCTCGACGGCCCAATCAGGACTTCTGTGCTAGTTGGCTATTTCTTTATATTAACTCTTGGGAGTAGCTGTTTCTTTTATAGATCTGTTGACAGGGGTCTTGCCGGCCGAGGGATTAATTTTAAGCCGCGATATACTTGTTTGTTTTCTTGATTGCGTGTGGCTGCCATGCGCTAGTAGCAAATGGTTCAGCAGGGTCAGCTCGGGCTTAAGTTTTGGCATTAAGAGCCAGTTGCGCCCCTTGAGTTTGGGGGATGACATTACCCTTGTAGTTAATTCTTTTTGAAAATGTTCACATTTGTTTGTAAAATTTCAACAAGTTTTTTAAAGGAGTGAATTAATAAAATTATCTTCTTATTTATGATTTCTTAAGCACCGTATAAAATGGGAAGTGATCAACAAATACGGAAAGGAGGGAACAATAAGGGGTCGTTTGGTACAAAAATTAATAACGCAGGGATTAGTAATGCAAGGATTAGTAGTGCAAGGTTTATTTTTATCAAGTGTTTGGTTCATTGTTTCCAACCTCATCTTGTGTTTGGATTTACACTCTTTAAAAATCTTCTTTCCAATTATACCCTTAAATTATTATGTAATTGGGTCAAGGTATATAATTGCCGGACAATATTTTTTTTTATGGCCTTCTAACTAGCAATAAGAAGAACAATTTTGTTGTCATGTTTCCTATTTTTTCACTTGAATTATTTGAGGATAAATAATTGTCATCTTAATAAATTGATCACTCACAAAATGTCAATTTTCAATTTAAAAAAGATAAACCGTCTACTTTTAAAATTGAAAAGATGGTTAACAATAGTAAAATTGAATAAACCATCTACATTAAACATAAAAATTGCAAGTTATAGTTTTAATATGTATGTAATTTTTAAAATTGTTTAAAATATAAATAATTAGAAAACCACACACACGCACACTCAATCAAGATCGCAAACGTCATGTAGTGATATATTTACCCTTTTAATTAGTAAATGTTAAATAACTCACATTTCAAATTTGTATTGATTTGTATTGGATTTATTTAGTAACAAACAACACTCTCTAAATAATTTGTAAGCTAATTTATTTAAATAAATTTACTAATACAAATACTAAACATAAAATAAGAAAATAAACAAAATAATTAAAATAATTTGAGAGATATTTTTGTCTTTACATAGACTTATCCCATGGTATTATATCCTATGTATTACTAATACTTCCAAATGAATGGTATTAGTAATACATCCTATAATATCATGTAGATGTATAACTAATCCATAGGCTCAAATTCCTACCAAACATAGTACTAAATAATACCGTACATAATATATGAACTATTTCTTTTAATGCAGCCTACCAAACGACCCCTAATGGTCACATAGTCAATTTATTAGAGTATAACTTGTGGGTTTCGATTTTGTAAAATGTGTCGGGACTCAGGTATTTGTCACAACTCATCTATGTAGTATGTTTTTCCGTTTCTCAACTAATAGTCAACATATTAATGAAGGTCAAAGTCTATATTCCTGGATTTGTTGTTTGTTTTACCTACTTCTTACACTAGTGTGTGCCAGGAGTAACGTAACCAATTTTTTTCATAAATGATGTCAACTTTTGAGTAGTTTCTTGTCCCTTCCATATATTTCAGAATGGTTTTTTTTAAAAAAAGTTTCTTTGACCAAAACTTTCAACATCCAAGCAGAAAGTGGGTATAGAGAGAGTAGTGAATACGCAACTTTACCCCTACCTTGTGAAGGCCATATTGTTTCCAGTAGACCCCTCGACTCAAGATAAAACAATCACACCTCAACATCCAATTTCGGAAACAATGAACTTCTTATTGTATCCAGAAAGATAATTCAAGAAATTTGAAACTGTTATGGTAAATCGCCTGCACATATGAGGCTAGCAAATACTCCCACACAACTATATTGTCCTTAAAACATAATTCAATAACAGCAAAAGCATAGAACTGAAATCTGGATACCGACAGGCACAGAGGCACAAGTCGAGTGAAGTTCGCAAGTGCAGGTTGCCTTGCTGATCTTCCTGGGAAACTAAAACTAGAGGGGTAGGGGGAAGGGACAAATTTCCCTAATTAAAATACTAGTTCAAACACTGAAACAGGAGGACCACGTTAAAGTATCTCAAGTTAAATACTGTGATCCTCAAATCACACCAAGTGTTCCCTCACTCCGGGTCCTGCGCATAGACAGGTCAGGTCTGAAGCTAAGAAGTTTGCTGCCGAAGTCATAGACCTGTTGTCGTGTGGTAGTTTTAGTTCCAATAGGGGGCTGGCGGGTGGTGGGTCTACTCTTGGATGGTTTTGTTGAGGTCATTTTTTGACTTTTACGACCATGGGTTGATGAAGATGATGCTTTGTGTGCGACAACACCATGGCTTGCCTTTCGCATAGCCTTGACCGGCTTGAGACCTCGATCGAGCTGATGAGCACCAACGGCTAACCTAGAAGATCTGTCTGCTGTGTCCTTCACCTTGACGGGTTTTCTGTTGAAGTAAATGAGATTCGGAAGAAGGCCTTGAAGATTCTTTTTCAGTTGTTCATCACCAACATTCTTCTGGGCAGGGTTCCCTTCCAGGCTGATTGCTTGTAAAGAACCATAATTAGCTGCAAGTTGGCCCAAACATTTGGCTGTAGATATTTTGTTGAATCTCAAATCCAGGACATTCAATTTTAGGAGGCGGTGAAGACCCTCAACCTCACTGATTTTATTCCCAGCTAGGTACAGCTCTTTCAAGGAAGAACATGAAGCAAGACCTACAGGCCAAATTGTCCATAGTAGAAGTAATTTAGCTCAATTATAATCTATTTAACTAATAAGGATGAAGAACATAAAGGGAAAAATCTGGATAAACAAAAGAAAGGCAACTTAAAGCTAACATATGGAGAAATCACATCACCTCTCAGAACCGACTTTGAATGGATATATTTGACTCAACACACTTGATAAGAAGAGAGATGAACAATACATTGTTATTTGTTCTTAGGTAATAATCTACCACACAGAAGAGGCCATAAATTAGAGAATCTTCACCAACTTGAAGGAAATTGAACTGTTCATTCTGAACTAGGTGATAATGAGTTCTGAGGGTTTTATAATTAAAAAAGAGGGTTAATGATAGTCACTTACATACTTTTTGAGTGTATTGATATAAAAATGAGGAGAAGAAAACAGTATATAGAAGTAAATAACTGATCCTATGGAATATCTGGCTTGTTCTGTTGTATAATATGTACTGTTCTGTTCACTAGCAAAGTGGCCAGTACTTTAGATGACCTGAAAAGGGATGGTTTGCAACTGATTTGAGATGGAAGCAGTATATAGCTAGCTAGTAAGATATTAATTTAGCTTTATTAAGTTGAATTGCCAACTTTGATTACTGAGAGAATAAAGAAGATTTTAGTAAATGGATCAAAGCATCACCTCTAAGTTCTTTCTTTCACAGAAATGTATATTAATTGCAAGAACACTCTAAAGAAAAATAAAAGTAAAGTCTTAAGAAAATCCACAAACAAAGATGATTTAGCAAAGAACCAGTTGAGTCACGCTATAAATGTGGCTAAACTTGTAAGGCATTTTCAGTTTATTTTAACATTCATATAGAGTTATTACTGCACCAGATCTGGGAGGTTATGCATAACATACAACTAACAAGACTTGTCAAGTTCATATGGGGTATAGGTTTCTCCATTCATCATGATATTAGAATTATTCCTTGAAGTTCCTCAAACTGCAAAAGCATCCTTTCAAGTGGGGAACATTTCTAAAAAGTTGCATGATCATTCACTTAGATGAATAAAGAACTTTCTCTATCAACTTAATGACCAGTTATTAGGACTTCAAGAGATAAATGGTGTCTACATCAAGGAAGTCTACCAACAATGTCGTAGTGAATCTTGAAAAAAATCATACCATGTCCAATCCTCACTAGTCGATTGTAGCTCAGGTCAAGAACACGAAGTCGTGTAAGTTCACGCAATCCTTCAATAACTGAGATACTGTTCCTGGACAAATTCAGAATATGAAGCCCTCGAGGGAGCGCACCAGCAGTTATCCTCACTGGGGAAAAAATAGAAGCGAGAAAATAAACTGTCAGTTCTAATTATATGAAGACTTGGAGAGGAGGAAAAAGTGAACTCAAGCCAGCGGAATAGAATGCATGAGATACAAACCTATGGAATTCCCTGATAAGTTAAGTGCTCTCAAACTCACAAAAGCACTGAGAAATGGAATCACAACCAACCCATGATTTATCATCTGAGCTGATGTGGCATTGGCACTCAATGAAGAGATATATTTCTTTATACTTTCTGCACCAGGTATGACCTTACCATCCAACTTTGCAACAGGAGAAGCATCCAAGACAGCTTTACCTTTTTGCACTTCAGGACCATTCTCAGGAACAGAAAAGTCATCTGTTTCTTCAAATCTGCCGCAATGCTGAAGGTCTGTAACCCACTCCTCAATACGTTTTGTCTTAAAATCATTGCCTGTCAGTTCATTCCACCGGCAAAATGTAGATTCTCCATTAACATGCCTCTTCATGTTAACCTCATCCATCCCAGGTAGTATCCAGTCTTTGGCTGAGCCAACATAGTTATATGTATCAAAATTCTCATCCGGTGGGGTTTCATCATTACCTTTTCCATTATTATGTAAACTATCTTCCTTTTCATGTTTCATCACCTTGTTTGCTACCTCATCCACAAAATGTTCTTTCCGTCTTGCATCTAAAATATTCAAGTCCTCAGCAGATCTGGAGTGATGGCAGTTGTGGCTAAATTGTCGACCTGGGGAATGAATGTTAGGCAATGAACTTGATTTTACAATACAAGGAGAAGTACGAGGTGAACAGTCACCAGACTCATTTGCACTAGACAACTGAACCTCATAGTTCTCCTGTCCCTCTTTTTCCGACTCTTTTGCATCTCCAATTTGAACAGAATCAGAGGGTCCAGCTTTGTGAAATAAACCAAGCAAGCTGATATTAAATTCCTTCCCATCATCTGCAGTTGCTGATCCCCATTGATCATCTGATTCATCACAAGAATATCTACCACTCTCATGCTCTGAGTTATTGCCACTGGCAACTCTTCCTTCCAAATGTATACTACTACCCAAAGATAAACTTTTCCTCATCTGTGCACTGTTATGTATGACTTCACGTTCAGTATTAGATTTGCTCTTTAATTCCTCAGATTTATAATCATGCTCTAAGCGAGAAGAATCTGAAGCATGATCCGCATAGTTCTCGAGAGCATCTCCATCCGCCGCACATGATGCACTAGTTGTGGACAAGTAAGCAAAATCCTTCATGGTGTGATTCTGTGAACAATCTTCAAGTCTTTTATGCATTGCTTCAGCAGATGGTTGAACTGTTTTCTGATTATAGAGGAACATAGAATCAGCAACATTTTAAAATTATGCAAGCAAGGAAAAGTAATATGTGCATAACATCCAAAATATTTATTTTCTAACCTTTTGCCTGTGGGAATGGATGTGAGCTGGGAAGCATGAAAACTTAAACATCATTAAAAAAGAAAAAAAAACGGGTTCACATGAGATTTGATCACTTTTGAGATATTGAAGAGCTCTAATATTCTAATATTTTTCTAAACTGGTAATCTGTAGAATTTCAGCAAAATAAGGTCACATGACTGAAGGACTTAGCACAGGGCAATCTTAGCCATAATCAAGTGTGAGCCCTGCTGAGACACGGCACAATCTCCAGATAAGTGATGATCTTGATCTCCTCAAAACACATAGTAAAATCACCCCCTCGTTCTTGCCCCACACCCACTTAGAGGTGCGAGAGAAGCAGGAAGTTTTTATAGCGGCCAGACTGGAAGAAGATAGTCAAAATCTAAAAGAACCCAATGATTGCTACGCCTCAAAGATACCAACCTGTTAAAAAGGAAAAAATAAACAAACCGAAACTGTGATGAACAGAGGATTAAAATCAAGAGATGAGCAATATACCATGTCAGAAAGTTCAAAATCAATATGGTCTAATGAAATACGATATTTGATTATGTATACTACTTACAGATCCCTATTCCTTTAGTTCTCTAAATTCATGTAATAGACACCAGGTACTGTCAATCATTTTCATCACAACAACATACCCAATGTAATTTCACAATTGGGGAGGGAGGAGTGTACACAGAGCTTACCCCTACCTTGGGAGGTAGAGGTTGTTTCCGATATCCCGCGGCTCAAGGAACCCTCAATTATTTTCATTCCAATACAAAATAAAATCAAATGGAGTAGAACTTCACTAAGGCAGATATAAATCTCACCAGGCTCAGATCCATAGAACATTGAATATGGTTCTCTAAGGTAGGCATATCTTGCCAGTATAATTCAAGATTGGAAACAAAACAGAGTTCAGCAAAAGAGGTTGCCACATAAATTACCAAATGAGAGTGATTCTACATGTATTTTTTTCCAATAAAAAATTAAATAACAGTACAAGGCATGGCCGCATTTAGCACACCATGAAATCAAACAACAACCACTTCCTATAAATTCTTCTAACATCTCCAATTCAAGTAATAGCAAAAGTTTAATTGTATACCATGATTATCCAGATTAAATTACTAGACAACAACATCAAAGCCCAAGAAACATATCAATACTACATCAACAACTTCTACTACCACACCTAACTCCCAAACTAGCTGGGGTCCCTATATGAATCCTCAAAATCTTTTCTACTCCATTTTGACCAAGTTCAATCCATTCAACATCTATATCAAAATAAACAATTCTTCTAACATCTCCAATTCAAGTAATAGCAAAAGTTTGAATTGTATACCATGGTTTTCCCGATTAAATTACTAGACAACAACATCAAAGCCCAGAAAACATATCAATACACCATCAACAGCTACTACTACAGCTGGTCCGAACACCACGGTCATCACAAAAAAAAAAAACTACTACTACTACGCCTAAATCCCAAACAAGTTGGGATCCACTATATGTATCCTCAAAACCTATTCTACCCAATTTCAATCCAGTGAACATCTATTACAAAATCCACACCTTCAAACTCATAAATTCTTCTAACATCTTCAATTCTAGTAATAGCAAAAGTTTGAATTGTATACCATGGTTTTCCAGATTAAATTACTAGACAACATCATCAAAGCTCAAGAACCATATCAATACAACATCATCCACAACAACAACAACTACAATTACTACTACGCCTAAATCCCAAACAAGTTGGAGATCTGCTATATGAATCCTCAAAATCTATTCTACACGGTTTTGACCAATTTCAACCCAGTTAACATCTATATCAAACTCATAAATTCTTCTAACATCTTCAATTCAAGTAATAGCAAATGTTTGAATTGTATACCATGGTTTTCCAATTATATTAGTAGACAACAGCTTCAAAGCCCAGAAAACATATGAATACATCATCAACAATTACTATTACTACTACGCCTAAATCCCAAACAAGCTGGAATCCGCTATATGAATCCTCAAAATCTATTCTAACCAATTTCGACTCATTTCAATCCATTCAACATCTATATCAAAATACACACCTTCAAAACCATAAAAACAAACAAATCCCAATTAATCAAACTTCTCATTCAACAACACATTCATCCTACCAAAAGAAAAACAAAAAACCAACAGAAGGAAAACAAGATTCAAAGATCTAACCTTCTACTAGCCAGCTTTACTTTTACGTATCTGAACTGAAAATTAACAAAGAAGGAACAGCTTATTATTTTTTAGTTTTTTTTTTGTGGCTTTGAACGAGTAACAAGAAGAACAACAATAATGGCAGCAGCAACAACAACCCTACAACTAAATTGTGAAAAAAGTGTTTGGCTAAGAATTTATAACTCCATTGAACGGCACCTGATTTTTTCCAACTAATTATTATATTATTTTTATTTTTGTTGATTAACAAAGAAAGCTTTGAATATATTCTGTTATATATTAGGCATAATACATAAATATGTCATTTCACTTAATCTTGTTTTATATATTCTTCAATTTGGTGTGTTAGCTCGTATAAAATTGAACAAGTAACACATGAGTCTACGTGATATTCTACGTATATTATGTTTGAATTTATGTGTTTACTCATTCAATTTTATACAAGTTTGAGCGTCTATGTATGCATACCCAAAGTTAGAGAGTATATATGTAAAATAATGTCAAAGTTAAAGAACATATTTATTTATTATGGTTATATATTATTCATCGGTAAGAAAAAAGAAAAGAAAAATCTATTTTTTAATTTTATTGGTGACCACTAAAAATAGAATTTTGAGATCGGATTTTATGACCACTTATAAAAAGGGAAGGAGTATTCCTCTAATTTTACGGGCTGTGATTTATATAAATGTGACAGTTTAATAATAACCATGTGATTTGCTTGAAATCAATGGATTTTAAGTTGGTGATTCGTAGCGACTTTTGACCTAATTAAAAGAACGCTTTGAAGCTAATTAAAGACAAATTAATTATTATTGTCCCACGCATAATACTTGTCAACTATTTGTTTTTTCGAGATTTAATTTGATTAATTTTTTGAGTTAATTTAATATTTAAAAATTATATGAAAAGTATCATAAATTATGATATATTTCATATTAATGTGATTGAAAAATATATCTTAAATTATTAATCAAAATTTATGTATTTTGATTTTTGAAAAACAAAATGTGTCAAAGTATTTTGGGAGGAAAGGAGTATTGTGCTTGTGAGTTGTGATTACATATTTTGATAATTTGATCTTATAATGTCATATAAATTACTTCTTGTCTTATTTTGCTCCATGCTATTTAACCAATATTTGATTACTAGTATTAATTTAATATCGGAAAATATTAAATTAAAATTTTAAATCATTTATCCCACATCTAATGTGAGATAAGTAATACTAGGATTAGTTAAACATATTCAAATTAATTGATCTTTTTCTTCTTATGAGTTCTAATATATAAGATTTTATGGAGTAAATTAAAGTATCATCTAAAAATTATTATTATTATTATTAGTGTTGCAAACTTGAAGAAGTGAGCTAAAAAATTTAAATATAAAAATGAGTTTAAATTAAATGATTGGTATTTAAAATAAAAAAACACTTTGTAACAAAGATTAAGTTTAAAGGTATAAACTTGGTATGTGTGTGAGAGAGAAGTATAGGACTGCCAAATCCAAAATTCAACAAAAATATCTAAAGTTTGGGTCAATGTGGGGTAGGGTTGTTTATCTAATGAATTGGGCGGTTAATTATGCTTAATGATTTGATTTATTGGATATCAATTTTAATATATATTAATTTGCTAGCTAATTATTAAGATATGTGTTGATTTGGTATCGAGTAGGTAATTATCAGGCAATTGATAAACGGTGTATAATCTCAATCCTTTCATCTTCTCTTTTTTCATTTTTACTCACAATTATATTGATCTTCCATCAAACAAAATAATTTTTCTATCTTTACTTTAACTGATAGTTATGTAGTCGTAAATCACAACGATAAATACATGAAAACCTAAAATTTGAGCGTGCATGAATATAAACATTTATTTAACAAATATTCACTTGTACAACAATTAATATTTCAAGACTAAAATACAATTTCAAATATACCATTTTTATAAATAAGAAGTGAAAATTCGTACATTGTGATCAAACTAGCTAGCTAGTAGTAAGAAATCTAACTCACAATATGTATAGAGTCACACAAGGAGCGGAAAAATATTAAATGGGGTTTTAGATTTAATAATATGTACTTTATATATTAAGGGGTAAAAATGTAAGTAGATAATGGGTTAATGATTTATCCAATAAAGAAATAGAGTAATCTGCACACACACCAATAAATCGTTAAGTATAAAATTTTAATTCATTCACCAATCATTAATCCGATAACTCAATACCAATAAGTCAATTTTGTAATTGACTTATCGATTACGATTTAATTTTGAACAGTCCTAACTGTGAGGCTAAACTTCCGACCAAACAAACTAAGATATCTAAAATTAACTTTAGCAAGCCAAGATTAAATGTGAATGCCTGAAGTTTATAAAACTTCAAATCGTATTTTTGAAGTTGATTTTAAAGTGATCAAATATTAATCATAAAAATTACAAACTAAACTAGGTCTAGATTCTGAAAATACATATATGTGCACCTTCCAGTTCCTTACCACCTTTCACACCTTTGTATTGGGACATACGTGTATCTTCTTTTCATATTAATTTTCAAACCATCTTTGTTTTACTTTTTCCATTTTGTCCTCTATCAAAACTACTCCTAGTTTGTCGTAGATATCTTAATTTCTAATCATGTCTTTTCTAATATTGCCCACGCACAACATTTTCATTTCCACAACTTTCAGCTTCTAGACATGAGAGTTCTTAAGTAACCTACACTTCGCCCCATATAACATACCTCGTCTAACCATCACTACGTAAAACTTGCCTTTTTTACAAAAAAATAAATAGAACATGCCTTTAAGTTATTGTGACATGAAACTACTTATCACACAAGTCTCTAGGTGCGAGCCTCCATTATATTTCATCCACTCTGCAGTAATTCAGTGTGTGACATCATCGTCAGTCTCACCATTTCCTTGAATATATAATAGACTCATATACTTGAAACTCTCTATTTTGGATGATCTGTATGTCAAGCCTCACTTCCACGCCCAACCTCATGTGCTACGTTACTAAATTTGCACTCCAAGTATACAGGTCCTATACTGCATCAATACATTTACCATAAAAAAAAATAAAAAATGAGCTAAGAGTTTTTTTTTGGTTTCCACCCGGTGTCCGGAGTTCATATTGGAACTCCGACTAAATCCGGATCGCGCTCTGCAGGGCCCATTCGGGGGTGACGCTCCCAACAAGATTTTCTCCATACCCAGGGCTCGAACCTGAGACCTCTGGTTAAGGGTGAAACACTCCCACCAATGCACCACAACCCATGTTGGTAACGAGCTGAGAGTTAATCCTTGATACAACTTATCATAATTGAAAACATCTAGAAATTCTGTACTTTCCTGTTCGTTTCCTCTCTGTCTATGTTTGCCGTGATGGGGCAGGGGAAGATTTTCCCGTATAGTAAAATGAAAGTTCTATCAAGAAAAGGAAAAGGAAAAAGCAGCCAAAAATGTTGTTTTCTGAGATAGATAGATTCAAGAATTTAAATGTTTTTTCTTAAGTTCCATAATATTTTTTTTCCTCCACATGTGTTTTTAGGCTAGAATATCTTCAACGTCAACGAAAAAATATTCTCGTAAAAAATATCGAATTGAATCCATCCATATATAATAGTAAGTGTCAATTAGCTTGTTAGTTAATTAACATTTTTATAGGTGTAATAAAATTACATCCCTTCTTCAGGGCAGAGCCATATTATAGTTAGGAGAATTTTCGAAGAGAAAAAGATCATTAATAGGAGTTGTGGTTACTACATATATCCTCCGCTGAACAGAAATTAATAATGAGATCTCCAATTCAAATTCTAACAAAGACAAAATATTATGCAATTTCTTTTCATCTGTTCTAATTTTGATGGATGAAGTTACCTGATACATATTCCTGGTAGGAGTCGGGAGGTGACATGAGTCGAGATGCGCACAAGCTAACTCAAACACCACGATTACAAAAAAATAAATTTAAGTTGATCATAAAATCTCATATACTAATATTTTACGATTCAATACCATATTTTCTGATCTTTAGTAGACCTTATATGACATGAATCTAAATTAATTACGATTTCAAAAATAGATATCGACCCGGAACACTTTATCAAAAACAAAAAAAACTACAAGTGAATTATAGAAATTTGATTAAGATAGGTCTCTATACGACACCTTTTGGCCGGTCCACGAACCCGACAGGTGACATATAAGTCATGGTTTCACGTCTTGACAATAATAACAATTAAAAAAAGGAAACTTCCTAACAATTTATAAGGAAGTAAAATATGACATTTTATTGTTCTCTTCTTATCCTTTAGTCATTGTTTTCTTTTTCTTATCTTTAAGTTATATTAGTAATTTATTTATTTTTCACAATTAACACCTGAGCTGATCAATATGCTGATTAAAAGTAAGGTTCAAAAGCTTTTTTTAAATTTTGTTCGAAAATAAAATCAGACAAACAGATTAAAATAGAAAAAATACAACTTATTTCCAAATGCTTGTGTGGTATCCCTTTATGCATCAAGTTAATTATAACGTAGTGAAGTTGACGTTAACATGTGGAACAGACTGTGGTATGTGTTAATAATAAAAATTTATTACGTAAATATCATTTAACTTTTAAAATTTATCATATAATTTTTTTTTCCATTTTATATCGTATAAAGCTATTTAATTTTAAATTTACCACAAAAAGTTACTTTTGTACCTATTTTTACATAAAGTCATTCAATATTGTTAAAGTCAACTAAAATATAAATTTTACCTTAATTTTTATATTTACATTGAAAATATGGCATGACACTTCAAAATAGCTTGTTAGCTTATTAGACATACTCCATTACGTTCTTTCTACTCGTCGTCCTTATTCAATATAGATACTAATAATTTTAAATTAACCTTTATTAATATTTTATTTTAAAAATATAAAAAATAAAACATGACAAATAAAATAACTCAAAAAAATATTAAATATAATGAATTAACTTTAGAGACCTTCCAAAAAAAATTCTAATTTTCTTCATCATGCTGATCTCCTTGATAGTGCACGAAATTATGTTTACTTCTAATTCTAATCAATGTTTTTTCAATGCATGCTTTAGCCTAGTTTTGTCACTTGTCCTTTCCAAATTGACCCAATTATTCATGGTGTACCTAAATTTTCTTTACATCATTTGACTATGACTTGTATTATATAAAATGTTTCATAATTTATACTAATTAAGCATATTGCGGCTTATTATTTTATACATACAATATATAATATTAAGCCTCGATGGTTGAATTGAGATACGTACTCTATGCAATATTAATGAAAATCTTCCATATCATTTTTGTGTTTAATCTATTTTATAATCTATTCTTATCCAAAAATATATATTATATGAATAAATAAAAAAGGAAACATTATGTATACGTCTCTGATCTCTCCCTTTAAAATGATGTGCTACCTATTCCTCAAGTTAGAGTACAAATAAAAAGCCGTCTCGCATTTGTTACTTCAATTCTATACTTGAAAATTAAATGGACAATGATAGTTAGGACTGAGGCACAAGAACAAAGTTGAAAATGGGAAACTAGCTAGGTGTAGTGAAGTGGTTGCTATTGGTCTTTGTCAGGTAGGTAGGGTTGATTGGTTGATTGTCAATGAGCCTAAAAATAAATATCCACACAACCACGTTAAATTTTTTATGAATTTGGCTCAAGATAATTTAAAATTAGAATCAAGATCGAGTTTCGAGTCTCGAGTTTCGAGTCTCGACTTTCGAGTCAAGGTCGAGTCTCAAATCTCAAATCAGTTCTGATCCCCAAATTAGGGTCGACGTCGAGGCTCATATTAGATTGAGGTTCGAGTCAAGGTTGGTTTTGGGTCAAGTCTGGGCTCAGGATTGGGGCTCAAATCATGGGTCAAGGTCGAGTCTTGGGTCCTGAGGTGGAGTTGGGTCCTAGGTTGTAGTCAGATCTCGGGTTTGAGATGAGCAAGGGTTCGAACTATCGATCGAACTCGAAAACTTGAGCCCAATGAATTGTATGGGAGGGGTGTGCTTGAGCAAATGGTGGGTGGGTGGGTGGGATAAGCAAGGACTGTGAGGCTGGTAAGGGGTGAGATATGTTATAGAGTGGGAAAGAGACGATCAATATTGAATAACATCCGTGAACTTATTTTTTCTATTTTCTTAGAAGCGTCATTTTTAATAGATTTGTTTTTTGACAAAAAATAAATTTCAAAAATCCTCTATACCAAGCACACTATATAGTCAATACTTATGCTATATTATACTTGCATGTATTTTTTATAATCTCTGCATATATTATTTATAAATTGTCTCTTTAATTAAATGTTTTTAACATGTAACATGAAAAGGAAGAGGGTGCATTTTTTTTTTTTTTGGGGGGGGGGGGTTGTGGGAGAGAAGATTTTTCTTTCTTTCCTTGAAAATTCTTATGTGATAATTGAAGCCTTTGGGAGATAGAAAATCAAAATAAAAAGCTCCATATTTCTCGCACACCTGGTCATACAAATCCGCTAGCATTTGAAATTCAATCATACCGTACAAATAAAAGATATTTATTTTAATATTATAATATTAAAATTTCTTACATATAGTAGCATATATTCTGACTGCTTATAATAATTATATGATATTAAGTACTAACAAACAGCTCCATCTCTATACTTTTCCTTTATGATGATATTTTAATTGCATCACGATAATAGTATCATTTATTAAAAAAATGTGTCACCACTTACCTATCTGCTGTTGTGGCATTTCGTCAGCCAGAGGCGGTCAGGCCAGGATGATCATTTTGACCTTGCTATAAATTCAACACATGATCTTTAATTTGGCTTTTGCGGACAATTATGTCCTTCAACTTTGAATGTGTAAAAGTAGACACTTAATCTTGTATAAAATTGAACAAGTAGACACATTTGTATGTAGGACGAGTGTGTCAATTTGTTCAATTTTATACAAATTTAAGTGTCTATTTGTGCACACCCAAAGTTAAAGGTCATAATTGCCAGCAGACGCCAAGTTAAAAGTCATATTTATGTATTATGCATAATGCATAAATTCAATTAACACTTTGTTTTGTTCTCTTTCTTTTTCTTTTGTAAAATATTTTTCAATTTTACATTTGACCTTATTTTAGTTAAATACTAAATCAAGTTGTTTGTCCGTTTATGTTTGTTTGATTTTTCGATTTCCATCTTCTCCTCCCAGGACAAAAGAAAAGAAAAAAGAAAGCAATGGTAGAAATCATGACATTTCATCATTCAACAAAATTTTAAAAAGCGATATAAGTTGTAACGGGATGATCAAGATTTTTCATCTTAATTAAAAATTTTGAATCTGAAAAATATTCGAGTAAAAACATCACTATTACGATAAATTTTATAATATATGAATTTAAATTAGTCGGATTTTTGAGCCAAAAAGGAGGAGCACTAATGGGATTAGTTCATTGTACCAAACCAATTAATGGGAATAGTTTATTCACATTACCCAATCATGACACGTGAAATTTTATGAAATCCAGTGTGTCAAATTAAAAAAATAAAAAAATTAGTATAAAAAAGTGTAGCTCAATCATTCCGCACTCCACCATAAGCACCGCGTTTCGTGTCTCCTTCGGTCCTACATTTGACGGACGGCGTTTACCACTCATTTCTCTCTTTTTCCTTCCCCTTTCCCTTGTTCCTCTATCCAATCTTCCCGGCAAAAACCCTATCCCCAATTTCTGCAATTTTCTCCGATTTCCGCCGCTGCTATAATACTATTACATGGATCGAGCTGACACCGGCAATGCATCGATTGCCAGGAATCTTTGCTCAGAAGAAGCGCGTCGATTCTAAGCATAAACGCGCCGAATCTTCCGTCAAGCCGAAGCCGAAGCTACAGCGGCTGAACGCTCGGAAGAATATCGACTACGAACCTTCTATGCTTGAGTTCAGCGGGGATAAGAGCTATCGATTCGAAGGAAAAGATGGTGAGTTTATTGAATTTTTTGAAAAGTTGGGGTTTTCTGGTCCTGATGATTTCTCTATCCCTACTGATGAATGGGATGCTATGATTGTGCGCTCTTCCTTGGATAATCATGTGATTGATGTTACGAGTAACGGTAGTTATTGTGGAGGGGGAGGTAGTCAGTGTTCGGGTTCTGGAAGGGTAATTGATCTAGGTAGTAATTTAATTAAGGAGGATATTTGTGGATATTCGGATAGTTCTAAAGCTAGTGATGTGATTCAGCTGCAAGTTCAGTCAGTCGAGTTAAATTATGACAGAGGTGGAGTTGTTTGTGCTGCTAGAGTGATTAGTGATGTGTCTGGAGCGAATACTAGATTAGATGATGGTGTTACAGTGAACGGAGTTGTTTCGAATGGAAATGAACCTGTAAGTTTACTTGGAGGTGGTGGTGGAGGAGGGATCAGGGGTTTAAGGCCGCCTCTTCTCGCTCCTCCACCGGTCATGTCACTGCCAATTATTGATGATGCATGCTCTACTTGGGATATTTTTAGGGCCTTTGGCCCGGAAGATCATAGGGAATCAGGAATCGCGGGTCATGGGATTTGTAGATCTGAGGTTGTCAATGGTGATGAAGAATATATGAAGGATGAGGAGGATGAGGAGAACAGTAATAGGAGGATAATAGGAGTGAGTAGCTTACTATCTCAGTCCAGTTCTTTCACCAATACTTCAAATGATGACGATTCTTCCAGCTGCACGACAGAGCGTATGTCAATCATCTCACCGAATGGGAGATTCACACGCTTCATTACAGGATGGGACAAGGGAGGTCTCCTAGGACGTGGATCATTTGGATCCGTCTATGAAGGAATTTCACAGTAAGCCCAATGCTATGACTCATCTTCATTTTTTTTTGCTTTCCAATTTTTAGCATGATTTTCTAGAAACAAACACCCCTTTATTATGGGGTTCTTTATATGGTGGATCAAATTCTTCGTTTACAGCTACTTTTCTTGGCTGTGATTTTGGTGCAAAATCTCATTACCTCGAAATTAATAGACCAGGAAACAGATTTCTCATAGCCTCAGTTTATATTGAAGGCAAGCACATCTGTCTGTTCGAAAGTGGAACTACTAAATAGAGCTTCAAGGAATGAAGGCTTATGTAGTATTTGATGTATCAAGATAATACACGATGTTATTTGTGATTCTAAATCTTAAGGAAGTAACATAGCTGTTAGCTAATTATCATTAATCAATTTAAAGGTATAAGAAACTTTATATTACAAAAAGATAATCCATTGTTAAGAAAATAGTTACTTGACATTCAGTGCTGAATATGTATTGTATGAATATACAGTGTAATTTAAGGTTGACTACAGTTACCCTTCGGGGTGACCCAGTGGTTTAGGCTTGGGACTTCCATGTTGGAGGTCTCAAGTTCGAAACCCCTTGCCAGCGAAAGCAAGGGGTTTGCCTTCTGGGTCGAGCTCGTCGCACCGGGCTTGCCTAGTGTGGGTTACCTCTCTTATGTGGTTTGCGAGCTATTGCATAGGAATGAGGGTTTTACCCTATGATCACCCAAAGGATAGCGGCAGCGGGTTTCCCTTGTCATAAAAAAAGAAGAAGACTGGCTACAGTTAGGAGAGCACACTGTTAGATAAAGGGAAGTATATTTGTGAATTTTTACTACCTTGATGAGATTCAAGAGACATAATAATTTGGTTAACCTGACCATAGCAGAGAACTTAATGGTTAATAGGAAAATTTGTCTTTTTCTCTTCTGCAATAATGATTTATTGATGAGTCCAACTTGTTGGATTTTCTTGATAGATTAGTGTAAGCTTTTATTGATAGGAAGGTAGTACTACGAAAGTGCTACAGAAGCATTACAGATTGTGCAAAGCACTGAGCATGTCTGAATGATAATGTTTACATCATTTACAAAAGTCAGGCTGCGTGAAGAAGATATTGGTTCGATCGCCCAGAACACAAAGGAAACAAAAGATTGATATGTACTTCATAAAATTATAGTTTTTCTGGCTTCAATCTCAGCAAAGACAAAACACTAGGTGGTTTCTTCCCATCTGTCCCAGTGGACAAAGGTATTACCTGGTACCTGTTGCCAGTGGAAGGTGACATTTATCCGGTGGAACTAGTCGAGGTGCATGTAAGCTGGCCCGGACACCACAATTATCAATTTTTTAAATAAAAATTATAGTTTTCTGGCATACTCAGTTTTGAACCTTCTCTCTTATTTCCACCAATTTAAAGGTCTTTCTAATGTGTATATATTTTAGAATTTTATGGCTTGTTTAACCTTTCCTGCTTTCACAGTTTCTATTGGAAATTAACCTTCTGTGTTCACATTGCTGCAGTGATGGTTTCTTTTTTGCCGTGAAGGAAGTGTCATTACTTGATCAAGGTGATGGGGGAAGGCAAAGTCTATACCAACTTGAGCAGGTTTGTACAATATTTTTGATGGTGCTGGAGTTTATCCGAAAACTACTTATTTGTGCTGGAAATTGGAGACACACCTCCAGTAAAAAGTTAATAGAAGTGGAACAAAGAAGGGGTATTTGGACTAGAAATGGACCATCCTTTTATAAGATCAATGAAATAAGTTTGAATGATGAAGGAAGCTACTATTATGAGCATATGAAATTGTCATTATATTTCTAGATTCTCATGCTTTCTCCTTTGTGCTTCTTGATGGCCTATGTTCTACCTTAGTGGCATATTCACTGATTTGCGTTTGTTTCTTTTTAATTTGGCTTTTTAGGAGATTGAACTTCTAAGACAGTTCGAACACGAGAACATAGTCCAATATTATGGAACTGACAAGGTAATGCCTTCTCAATTTTGTGCTTCTGCTTGCTTCCCTAAATGGCTCCCCTCTGAAGAACTGTTTTCTAATTATTTCCCTGTGAATGATTACTTTTTTATATAAAAGCCTTTAGTCTGAAGAGTGCACATTTTATCCGTACATGTTGATCCTATATGCAGAATTGCTTACCTTGCTAAATTTCTTTGATCTGTATGTCTCATCCTCCACTTTTTGCAGTTTAAATGTGAAATACTGTCTTAGGTTTCAGTTTGTTGTTTATTTTCTGTCTTGCGTCTTTCCTTTCAAAATTCACTTCGGTTGTCACGTTTTTCAGTACCATGACTAAATTGGATAAGCTGTCTTAACACTTCGATCTCCTTTGCATTGTCTAGCAATCTTCTCTCTGTAGTTGATCTTTTTCTTCACTCCTGGTTAAATTTTTTGCAGAATGATTCGAAATTGTACATCTTTCTTGAGCTGGTTACACAAGGATCTCTGTTGAATCTTTACCAGAAATATCACCTTCGTGATTCGCAAGTATCTGCCTACACAAGACAGATTTTACATGGTTTGAAGTATTTGCATGACCGAAATGTGGTTCACAGGTGACGAATCAGAGCAACAAATGTTTGCTCTCTATACTGCCCCTTCTTTTTATCTGTATTAGATCTCTTTTACCAATTTTAATTATTTTTTTCCCATGTCTTATGTCTATTATTGTGATACACTGGATACTGAACGAACTTAGGAGTTAAGCCTACTGTCTCTTTTGAAGAAGGGTATAAGTTGTTTGCGGATGGTTACAAGTTAATGACATTTAAGTGAATCTTTTGAATTCAGTAATGCCTATTTATTTAATTGACCGTGGTCGATCACTTTAGAATATCTTTATCAACTGTTTTTTTTTATAGTGGTAACTGTATATCTTTATGAACTGTTTCTCATCTGGTTTGTTGTCAAAGTTTAGGAAGATGAGAAATTGTAAGGTTAAATGGTCTAGAAACTTGACCATACTCATGCTAGCATGTGATTAATTTGTACTTGTAAAGAAAAGGCTCCTGAATTGTGATTTGTGAAGGATTGTTGAGAAGGTGGCCCTTTAAACAATTTTTACCAGTCAATTATCTATATGAAAAATTATTTATTAAAAGAAGGATTTACATGAAAATTGTTTTCCTTTAGTTTTTATGTTTTTTCGTATCTTGTTTGCAGTTGAAAGTAGTGGGTCCCAAATCTTTGAAAATGCCTGCACAATAACATAGGTTATTGATATTCTTTATTTTATTTTCTTGTAGAGATATTAAATGCGCTAATATATTGGTGCATGCTAATGGATCAGTCAAGCTTGCTGATTTTGGCCTTGCAAAGGTTGTCATTTCATCGTACTCTTGTCCTTTATTTTTTCTTTCTCATTTCGATGCTTTTATTGTCTTCCAAACTTCCAGGAGTTCTAATCTTTTTTGTATGTCACAATTTCTGATAAGCGGATTCATTCGACATGCATGCAGGCTACTAAGTTGAATGATGTCAAGTCTTTCAAGGGTACTGCACTCTGGATGGCTCCTGAGGTAAGCTTTGATTTGTCTTTTGATGATTAAAAGGAAATCGGCTAATCTAAATATATATGTAATATTGCAAATCTTTAGAGGGGCCTGCTTTGGTGTGATAAAGAACATCAATGTTGGTGCATTTTGCAACGTAATATAACAGAAATCAAATTTTAAGTGTTAAATTTAGCTTCCGAGTGCATTAATGAGTTTGGGGTTCTTTCATTCCTGCTTCTTAGCAATCATCACTTAGCATCAAGAAATGGATATAATACTCTTTTGGGAGAACATGTACTTGCCGCACACAACAGGAGTCTCATGTTCTCATGCTTGCTTCTTAGCAATTACCATTCAGCTTTGAGAAACAGGATTTAGTAATCTTTGAAAGAACCCGCATTTGGCGTGCACACTAAGAGTCTTGTGGTCTTTAAAATGGCTTATAGTGTTAATTTTTTCACATGGTGAACTGTTTAAATATGAATTTGAGTTGTTGCTCTAGTTATTATTATCCTTTTGAGTGAACTAGTGCTTGTAGGCAGATATTGAAAATAGCTACTCGACAGGGTTTCTCAGTCATCCAATGTGTAATGATTTGTGTGTCATGCTGCTAGCCAGAGAAACTTGTTTGGTTTGTTTCTTGCAGTTTCAAAAGCTCAAAACCAAGTTATTGATAGCAGCTTCTAGCCTATGCCTCATGGATGATGGGCCACACCTATGATCTCATATCTAGTGTGAGGAAAATTGTCTCCTCCTTTGTTAAAGATTGAGCCTATATGTCAAGCTCAATCTGAAAATAGGTGATGCAGATTTTTAGTGGTGTGTGGATGCGTGATAGAGGTGGTTCACATTGCATATGTAGATCTTAGGTTTGCATGACTGTTAATTTTTTGTCAGCTTGCTTATTTTACCTTCTTATCAATGTATTGGCCTATGTCTAAATATTAGATGTGACATTTCATTGGTCTTCTCCTCTTGAATCCAAAAATTTAAGCCCAAATAGTTTTGTAGTAGCTCGAGTTCTCAATTCTTTACAACTTCTACAAGCAAATCTAAATAACTTGTCTATTTATTCTGAGTTTGAGGTTGAAGAATGAATTCTTCAGTGTTCTTTTTGGGTTCATGTGTATCCAAAAAGGAAGTCATAGGAGTATTTCTAGACGAAGCAATGCACTTATATCACTAATTAGTAATACATATGGTAGAAAATCTAATATCTAGATAGTTTTGCAAGTTTGTATGAGTGTACCGTTGCAAAATTTTGTTTACCATCTAGTTTTATTGTGGGTTGTTAACACATCCACTTATTTATTTCATTTTTTTAAATTTGAATCCCATCTTCTATGTAGGTTGTGAACAGGAAGAACCCAGGTTATGGACTTGCAGCTGATATATGGAGCCTTGGCTGCACTGTCCTAGAGATGCTTACGCGCCAGTTTCCTTACTCCCACTTAGAAAATGTACGTAACCGCAAACTTCATTTTCTTTTTCCTTCCTTGAATATTGATTGGTCAGACATGCTCGTCAATGGCTTTGAACTCATAACCTCCTAATCCTCCTGAAATAGCTTGTTGTGGTACTTGTTATTGGTAAAATCTAGACAACTGTTATTGCTGAAATGGTATTCTTTTTGCCACATGAGGCTGAGGGTCTAATACACTATCCCTTTATCTGGTGAGCTAATTCATGCTAAATATTACTAATTGCTTATTATTTTTGAAATTTGATACCTGGTTATTCACTTTGATTGGACGATGTGCACAAGGCCTATTCCAGAAACGATGATTGGAATGCTCTGTTGTTGAAACATCTAGAGTATAAATCAATACTTAATTAAGCTGTCTAAACCAAATTGTATTTGTACCTAAATGAAATGGCTATTGAAATGTGGAATTATACATGCCTTTGACCTATTATATACTTTGGTCTTCTCTTTTTCCAGTTATTGTAAGGAGGATAATTTTTTGGAGGTGTGCACCATTAGCTGTAGATGTTTGGGATCTATATTCTCACATGAAATGTGTTTGCTTATGTTACTGTGCTATGTTAAGTGATTAATGGAAGACCACTGTTTAAGGTGTGTGTGTGGATTTTCGGACGAGGAATAAGAGTCTGTAAGTTACCTCATAATACATGAGCAATAACTGTTCTCCTGTCAAATGCTATATTAGTTTATGAGGTTTCCTTTCGTTATATTTCTTATTATGGTCAACTTAGAAAATGTTATCCTTGTGCAACTGACTTTAACTTGTTTATAGAAAAATGAAAAAAAGAGGGCGTTGGGGTGGGGGGATAAGATTTCTTTGATTGAACACCTTCTTTGTGGAGATGCTGATGTGTGCAAATTCACTATTTTTTGAAGAGTGACCATGTATATTTTGTAGAACAGCCAATGCAGGTACTGTTTCAGATTGGGAAAGGGGAACCTCCAGCTGTGCCTAATACCCTTTCGGAAGATGCACGCAATTTCATTAACCACTGTCTGCAAGTGGATCCAAGTGCCCGTCCAACTGCTACTCAGCTCTTGGAGCATCCGTTTGTGAAACAAACACTTCCCTCTTCCTCGGGCTCAGCTTCACCTCTCAATCTAGGCAGGAGGCTTTGAAATCTTGTTGTAAGTTCCAATGGTTACTTTGTCATCTATTTTTACTTATGATAGTCACTTGATCAACTGTAGTGTTAGAATTTCAAAATGCTACCATGTGCGCCTTGATTCCTGCCATTGTTTCAGTTGAGTTAGCAAAAAATTCTGCCATCTAATTATTGAAATCTGTTTTAGTTAAATTCACACAATCATTTAAAGAGAATTTACTTATGTTTTGTGTCACTTGAACAATTACAACAATAACTATGCCTCAATCCCAAATAAGTTGGGATCTTGGTCAAATCTGTCACTATCTTTAGGATAGCCTTTCCTTCATCACTCCTAGTGCCATAAACATATCCCCCTTGTTCTATTGGTTAAAACCATCACTATTTTTACCCACATGACCATTTATTTCTCTCCCAATGGAGATGTGTTGGTCACTTGAATCATTAGTGTATCAAAAAGTGAATGGCAATGTAAAAGAAGCAAAATGTTCCATTAATATCCATCTGTGTCCGAATATGTAGTTTCTTCGTTGTTTGCAAGGATAAAATCAACTAGTCTTCAGATTTTAGATATTATTAGAACCTATAGAATTGAGAAGTATTCAAGCAAAACTGAACTACTAATTCAAAGTGGCTATTAAAATGCTTAAATTTGTTTGAGAGAATCACAGTATACTCTATATAAGGTTGAAACATTTGACTTTTAAGGGAGAAGGTTTTTTTATTTTTATTTTTTATAAAAGTAACTTTGTATTCACATAAGAAAACTCATCAGCTAAAGATTGATGAGGTGGGATTTACATCCCGCAGGGGGTAATTTCAAAAGCCAAAAACTGGGTAAAAACTTTACAATTTTTTGAGAGAAGCTAAAAGGTACTTCATTAATAATACATTTACTTATAATAAAAGGTACCTCATTAATGAATATGCTGCTTTGATGAAGAAAAGAAAAGTCTAAAATTATTGATATTATCAGAATCCCCGGTGATTTAGACACCCCTTGTTATGAGGGCCTGATCCTGGTGGGTGCATTAATTGATAGACCATTGGGCGAATCCAGATGGTAGGGCTTTGCTTGGCAGATTCTGGTTCGCCCTGTGCAAGCATTGAGTTGGGCCATGTGACCTGTGTGCAATAGGGGACCGGTTTCTTGGACTTTAGAGGAGGGTAATGTGTCAAGCTGGTTTTTCAGTCCTCTTGAGATTTTAGTCCCTTTATTGGAAAGACCTTTGATATTTAGCCTTTCATTGCGCCCCTCCTTCATTCTGAGTACATTCCTTTCCTAGCCCATTATGCAAAGACGTTTTGTGGTTTAGCTTGTTGCTTTCTCAAGTACGCCGACTCACGTGAAAGGGCACTTCCACCGACAAACATGATAATAATCCATCGGTATGGCCTTGTGTAGGGTGCAAACTTCGGAAACCAGGGTCTAACTCCGACAAAAGTGACTTAGTAATTTCTCTCCAACTGTCCCAAGTCTTGGTGGGGCTGAATTACCTGGCACAAGGTATCATGTATTTAGTGGAATACTGGAGGGACATGTAAGCTGTCCTGAGCAAGACCAATTTAAAAAAAAATGAAAAAGAAAAACTGACGAACATGATAACAATGCTCTGTTCTGAAAATATATAGGACTCCTTGCCCTCTTGCTTATCAGGGCTACGATCTTGTCATAGTCATTTATCACCTTTCTCTTTCTACTATGTGCCTTTGGATGGACTTTGATGTTTTATTACAATCTACTGGTCTCACTAGACTTTATTAGTTAATCTAAGATATATTTATGTAATTTTTCCTGCAGCTCTGTTCTTCCTTATTGGATCCTCAAAATTTTGAAGGGGGTTTAAATGGATGCATCTCCATCTGTATTCGAACACTGAGTTCAGACATTTGATGTTTTTGAAACCACATCGAGAGCTGTTTGCAATTGTGGTCAATGCCTTTGCTGCAGTGTAATTTTGAGCCCCCAACCCCCTCGGTTCTTTCCTCTTCCCGACGCCTCTCTCCCACTCCACCATGGAAGGAAAGAAGAGGTCGGGGTATTGTGTTGTATATGTAGTTTAATTCATAGTTGAGTGCTTGAGCCGGTATGGGATGTAAAGATAGAGAATCCATTTGAAGTGTATATATCACTAGAAGAGGCCCGTTTGTTGCTTCCTACCTCTCTTGTTTATTTTCTTTTTTACTTATTTGTTCCGTTGTGTTGTAAAAGCTAATGTGTACTGCATTTCAATTTTCTCGGAACAAGCTGTGGGCTAGCAGTAAAAGAAGCTGCTAGTGTCTTATAATTATGTGGAAGATGGTACGAATCTGTGAGGGAAGTGCATATTTTGACTAACTCAATCTCAAAACCTAGTTGATAGAATCGAACACATGTCAACTATTCTGGAACAACAACAATCTTGCATGTCTGACTATATAACATGGGGGACCAAGATTCAGTAAGTTAGAAGTGAGGTTAAGCCTGGTTGATATGAAGAAGATTTATGAAGGAGCATGAGCAGTAATATGGAGATTAACCTCGGATAAACCAAGAATGGAGAAGAGTCTGGTTATGATACCATGTGAACAAAATCACGTGGGCGTTTAACTCTGAAAAAAACACGTTTGGCAATAAAATTTTGGAAAATTCAGAATTTTGGAATTTTCAGGTTTTTGGAGAACATCAGAAAATTGTTTTCACTCACTGCAATTTTAAAAAAGCTCCAATTTGTATGACAAATAACAGATTTCTTCAACTAGTATGGGTATGTTGTATAGATGTTTGGAGAAAGAATATAACAGGTTTTAAGAAATGAATTAGTTCTAAATCACTTTACCCAGTTAAGAATCGAGGAAGACGTCCAAATGATTTCTTTGGGAATCTTTTTGAATTGGTTTAGAAGCATCAAATAATGGACGTAACAAAAGTAAGTTTATTAGATAATACGCAAGCTTTGAAAATTTGAAAAAGAATTGTATTGGTATACGGTATCTGCTCCTTTATCAATCAATTTTCTTACAAACGAAGGATATAAACATGTTGAAGATCTAATAATTTGCGGAAATGCGCTCAAGAATATAGAGTTCATTATCCAAACAGATTTAAGATGCGTTGCTTTTTGAAAGATTGTAACATTTTTTTTTTAAAAACACAATAATTTTGATTATGCTATTATTATTTAGATAGAATGAAAATAATACATTTTTATTTTATGTTTCTCAAGTATACACTAGTATTTTACAAATAATATTACTATGGAAGCATTATAAACTACTAAAATTTGAACTAGTTAATAGTGATATTGGGTTTGAATTTAAGTGCTATCAGGTTCAAAATGTGACATTTTAACCGTATGAAGCTGAGAATAATATAAAATCTTCTTTTAGTAAATATACTTCAATTAAATTACCATAATTTCCAAAATTTTTGATTAATATATTAGAGGTACATATTCCTTGATGAAAAAGTCACCACGATGAAATGATGGCGTCACAATGTGTTAAATATGACTCCACTATGTTGATGTTACATTTACATCCAAGGGAATCCCTAAGACAGAGAAAATAACAAAAGTTATTCTTTATATCTGATGACAGGTTTAAAATATTTTTTGAGCAGGCACCAAATAATTTGATCCTTTAAGCAAATTTATCAGAAGTTATTATTTTTAATCTCCGTCAATATTTATGAAAGAAAAGAAATTTAAGAGAAATTGACATTTGGAGGTATAGTTTTCTAAGGTATAATTTCGACTAATCTTCTAATCTTATATTAGTGTGTAGTATAATTTTTTTTGTGATTGTATATTTTAGAATATAATAGAACTTTCTTTAGTATTTCATGTGGAAATCTTTTTTCTTTTTCTTTTATTCTCGTCAAATCTAACATATAAATTCGATAAATATTTAAAGTTGATTAAGAATATTAAATTTTAAAACCCATTTATGTATTTTTCTGCCCTAAAACAGGAAGCAACCGGACCCGTAAGATGAAATCACAGATATAGTGTAAGCCCACAGCAGAAGGCAGCGAAAACCGGAGAGAGAGAGCAATTGTTGGACGCAAACCCTCAAATCTTCCGGAAAGATTTAAAGGAGCGAGGAGAGTAGGGCATACACACTTTCTCTCTCCTTCCTTCTCTCTCCTCCATACAAATTTTCTTCTTCCGAATCATATCTTCAAATCGGGTCTATATACAAAAGTGCAGATAAACCTAACCTATAATCGATTCGTTACGGTATTCAGGTACATTTGTTCAAGATCTGATCTGTTTTTGTTACTAAGTATCCGTTTTCCGGATTTGAATTGCTTGATTCCTGCTTTAATTGATTTAGTTATGTAAATATTTGTGTTTAAATGGAGCATATTGATTTTTGTTTTTCGTTTCGGAGTAGATTGTGTATTGATTAAGTTTTGGTAGTGTTTATAGGTTGTGTTGTTTTTATTTCTATACCATGCATTCATTTACCTAACATATTGTAAAACTCTCTCGAGGCAATGTGAAGTTAGCAAAAAGGCTTGTTAGGGATAACATTACCTGAGAGTTTCACTTATTAGTTGGAATTGGAAGATGTGTCTCTTTTCGTGTTTGGAAGTTTTTTAAAAGGACCTTCTGGCTTGTTTGTCTATGTATTGCAATGGTTAAACTGTTTGAAAATATCTTATTAGTTCTCTTTAATTGAAAAGAGGATAAATGGGATCCTGTTGGAAAGGGAGTTTGGGACATAAGTAAGTGATGCTGCTGCTGATGCTATTAACTGTTACAATTGAGATATTATATTCTATTTTTCTGTTCAGTTTGTTGTGGATATCTTTTATAAATTGTTAATAACATAGTTGGAGGATGAAGAGCCCTGAACAAAAATTGGAGGATCAATATTCTCCTAGATGAATGACCTTGCTGCTCATATTTGAGTTTTGATCATGCACGATTACTGTTGTTTTCATATTTTTTGGTTGCAAAGTGCCAAAGTTTGGATGTTGAGAGAGATTTTGATCTTTAATGTTCTTTTACAAGTTAAACAACCTAGGCTATCTAGCTGATTGCATTGCTCATATTTTATACTTCCTCCATCACAATTTATGTGGCACATTTTGGGTTTGAAAGTCGAGCGAGCTTTTTTTTGACTAAATATTTTTCATCTGGCATGCAAATATTTTATATTGTCAATTACCGTGACTTATAATTCATTTTACGTAGTAAATTTGTAAATTTT
>JAJONR010011857.1:0-13908 GCA_029582245.1 Solanum etuberosum | reverse complement strand
CCCCCCCCCCCCCCCCCCGCTTCCCCCAACACACAAAAAACCAAGAATGAAGAATTAAAAATAAAGAGCTCATGTAGTTTTCCCAAGCACTCCTTCCTATAACTTACAAGTGATGGTGATTATAAAAAAATACCAAGTTCCTCTACAGATAACAGAAAAACATCCACAAAGTTAAATCGACAAGCAGATCTAGCTACAATTGGCATACTGAGTCTCTCTTCTCCTCATCTACTTAACCCTTCTTGATTAAAATCAAGAACACTCAAATTCCACATTTTTGATCCATCAATTGCATGGACTATTTGTGGGTTAGTTTTAGGTTCAGCTAGCATGTACCTCGACTAATTATCTGGCGCCTTGCTATACTATGAGGCAAAGGTACTAGTTAATTAGTACTACATTCTAACCTAGATCAATGTTCATAACACAGGTAAGTTGAAGGAAATTGGATGAACAATTCTTGCTTGCAATTCCAATAGTAATAATAAAACCCAACATTTTCGAAGTAACTTCCCAATTAAATTCCAATTTTAATTTCAAGAATTTATAAGAATACAACTTAATCAACTCATTTCATGGAAGATTTTCATAATTAAAAAAAAGAGAGTACCTTTTGGTATTCGGATCCCCAAGTTGGGTTTACATAAAGCAGAGAAGGAGGGCAATTGAGATATGGAATTTGAAGAGAAAACTGCAGTTGCTGTTGCACCCATAATTTCTTGAAAAACTAATTTTTCGATTCTTAATGAAATGATTACATATACCGTAGACTCTTTATTTTTAGTGAAACACATTCATTCAACACCACAAATAATAGTAGACGTGTATGCAGGCTGACCACAAAAGCCATGTACACATTTTTGTGTCTCATCGTCACTTATCACACGTGCTATTTGCGAGTAGAATGTGGTTTTGGATGAAAAAAGGATTTATTTATTTTTTCTATTGGAGCGTCACGGTGGAGCTCGATTAAATTTGGATTCACGACAAGAAATGTCATATTAGGATAAAACGCTTCCAAATAAAATTGACATTCATATCACGGGACTCGAATCTGAAATCGCTGATTAAGGACTAATGAGATTTTTGTGTGTTTCTTCACCAATCATTACAGTCACCCTTTTCTGAATGTTCATTTGTAAAAGGAAAATGAAAAAAACAGCCAAAGTAAAGGAATCCTTTAATCAACATGTATACTCAAATTTTGTAGTAAAAGGACATGATCAGATGTTGATGAAAACAAATTTCTATTCAAAAAAATTGTAATATGAATGGAATAAAAAAGATTGGAGTTCAATTTATCCTTCTTCTCAATTCAAATATGAGCCCCAAGTCGTCTTAAAACTTTTCTTGACCCTTTGTGAAGTTAAAGAGCCATTTTGTTTTGTCAAATTAAAAATAATCTGAACAGAATCAGGAGAGGCATGTTCCCTTTGTACTAAGATTGGAATAAGTAAATAAAAAACCAACCATGAACATAGTAAAGCTGACATATTTGATCTTTTCATTATTTATTACTCATGCTAACAGAGAACCCATGATTACATCTTTAATTATAGCTCATAGCTCATATCATCATTCATCAAGTACCAAATATCACTGAGTATACAAAAACAAGGAACAGATCTTATAAGATTGACTAGACTATAGAGTATACTCCCTCCGTTCCATATTAATTGAATTGTTGAGATATTTTTCATTTTTTTTCTTCAAATTAACTTAATTGTTCAGTTTTCAAGACTACATTTAGAGTGTTCTTCCAATTTTACCCTTCATTAGTTAGTATTGGAATTAGTGATTAATTAATATTTAGTTATTTTACTTATAAATTTGACAATAATTAATAAGGGTAAAAATGGAAAACTATGTTCAATTTATGTCTTAATCTACTTTTCTTACACCTCAAAAATTCAATTAATATGGAATGGAGGGAGTATAAAATACTCTCGCATAATATAATTATATAAACACAAGTTCAAACGTATACGCAAGCTTGTTCATTTACATATTTGAGTCCAATTTGAGCTAGATTAATAATAAGAAGTGAGAGAGTTCAAAGTTCATACTTTTGTTTGTGAATCAATTTCAAGAAATACTAAATCATGAACATATGCATACTTTCAAAAATGTAACTGATTCATTATTAACTGATCATGCTTTCAAAACTCAAATTTCTAACTGGACCAAGAATTTGTCACAATTTACAGTCATCATCATTTACAACATTTGGACACTAGAACCAAGAAAATAATCAAAAACACAATGGATGAAAGTCCAATAGCCACACCAAAAACAACTCTGCTTGGTCCATGTTCATGTTTAGGTGGTGGACTATCATCCTTGGCAGTATCATCACTGAAATCTTCCTTAGGAGGTGGCGGAGACAGTGGCAATCCATGTTTATCACAAGGTGCAATGCCAAGTTTCAGTTTTGAAGACAATGTGGAGTTATTGTAGCAAAGATTTGAATTTTCTCCCACCTTGAACACGACCAATCTCTTGATAAAAGAAGCATTGAATGGCAAAACCCCTTCGAAATTGTTTCTTTCAAGATTCAAGTATTTCAATCCCTTCATATCTGAAATGAACTTTGGAACAGTTCCATTCAATTGATTTGATCCAAGATCAAGATGGACTATTCCAGGGATTGCAGCAATCGATTTCGGAATACTTCCAGACAGAGCATTTGAAGCTAATGACACATTTTTTAAAGATAGTAAGTTACCAAATGAATTTGGTATAGTCCCATTGAGTGAATTTGAAGAAAGATTCAAATGCACAAGATTTTCAAGTTCAGTTAAAGAACTTGGTATTTTCCCTTTTAGCTGATTCCCAGATAAATCAACATAAGTAAGATTCATATGCCATTTAGTAGGAACAACCCCTTTGAGATTTGCATGAGAAATTGTGACACTCTGCAAGTTCTTGATACGGTTCAAGATTATAGAAGGGCCACTAGCAGAAACAGGAACACGTGACACTGTTAAACTTACCACATTGCGCAATTGAATTAGCCAAAGGCTAGTGAGTTTCTTGAGGGAGTTGATGCAAGTGAAGGATTGGAGATTGGAGGAAAGTTCAGAAGGGAAATGAATAGGAGAAACAGGGCAGTTGATGAATTGTAAGTCTTGGAGAGTGGAGAGAGTTTTGAGAGATGTTTGGGATAATGTAACATCATTTGAACAGTTTATGAGTTTGAGGGAGATGAGATGGTGAAAGGGAGTTGAAGAGTCACAAATGGTGGAATTGTGAAGGGGAGAACAAGGGTCTTTTCCTGTTGGTACACTTAGTGATCTGAGAGCTTTGAGTTGGTTTGGGTCAAGATTAGTGGATTGAGAAGATGATTTTGTGGAGAGGAGAAAGAGTAGAAGGGTGAATGAGAGGAAGAAAGGAGAGGGAATTGGAGCCATAGTTGAAGAAGAAGAAAGGAAGAAGATTTGGAGAAGGAAAAGAAGAACTTCTTGTGAAGTGTGAAGGGTATGTTGGAGTTTGTACAAGAAAAGGATTTTGAGAGGGCGGAGCCAGTTGTGCTCGAACCCTGTTGCACTATCAGGCGCTGTTTACGAGTCGAATCTTAGTGGACACCTTGGATTGTGGAATTATTACAGAGTTGGTTTGGGTCAAAAAGGTGTTTACATAGGTAAAAATTTTAGTGGCTATGTTTATACATGAACTTGATATTATGATGATTATTCTATGCTTAGTTAATGTGTTTTCATGTGAATATTGAGTACGGTAGGTATTTATCATTTCAATAAGCTTATAAGCAAAACTTGTAAACATTTTTTTGGGTTATTTTGTGTTTGAAAATAATATTTATAAGTTACGTATTTAAAGTCAAAAGATATAAGGTAATCACATGCTACTTATGTTATCAAATATTTCTATCTAAACATAAACTTATCCATAAAATTAGTTTCAATACTTATGGGTCGTTTGGTTACGGTATAAGAGGGCATGTTATTCATGTATAAAATGTTGTATTAGTTTTACTATATTTGATAAAAGTTTTTTATTAGGTTGAAAAGTCAATATGACTTATACTATGTTTGGTTGATAAGTTCTAATGTATAAAAGTTATTCATGTATTAAATTTATACGGTGTTTGGTTGCGTATTTTGTAATCCTACATAATTAATACCTACATAACTTATGAGGGAATCTATGTATAAGTTATGAGGATAGAAGGTGGAATAAGTTATGTGGGTATTAGTTATACATGTATTAAAAAAATAAATTACACATTTATCCCTATTAATTTATTTTTAAATCATTTTTTAGTAAAAACGTTACATAGCTATTCTATTTTCTCAACTATTTTTGTTTCTTATTTCTTTTTGTATACAAACGACTTTTTATTTGTTTTCATTTAAAATCAAAATATAAATATTTATTAATATTATGAATAGGAATGTATAATTTTGATAGTGCATATGCTAATTATATTGTAACACCCCGACTTTTCGAAACATCTAAATTAACTCGTACCTTCGTGGAAAGGCAAAGAGGGTGAGTAATAAATTAAGAATAATGTGGTATGTCATAATTTAAGTGTTCAAGGGTTGTATCTCAAGTTTTGAAGTTAGGTAGGTGGCAAAATAAAAGTTGGCGAAAGTTATCGTAAGTTCCTTTTTAAAGATTTCTCTGAAATTTGGGTCAAATGTCTCGGAGGTTTTCTCCCAATCTATAAAGATTTATGGGGCTCCCAACCTATAAAATTGAAGGTCTACGAGTCTGGTTTTCAACGCATTAAACCGTTCGTTCATACGACAGAATAGAGAGATATTTGCGTTTTCGTGAGACTGCGCAAGCAGGCACGTGAGGTGGGGCCCTAGGTCGGTGGAACTTTATATATATCTTTTTCTTCGACTTTTTGTTCATTTTTTTTAGTTAAGAACCAGAAAACTTAGGAAACCCATTTCTAGGATCAACCAAATTATAGATTTTCTCGACTTAAGTCCTTGACAAAAGTTGTTCTACGCGTTGAGCTCGTCATCATGGTATAATTTGTTTTATCGATTTCATAGCATATCATACTTTGGTGTTGGGATAGCAAGGTTTTGGACATAATTAAAGGTTTTGAGGTGTATTACGAACTTAAGATCAAGGTAAGACCCTTCTTTCATCAACTCTAGCTTTGATAAGCCGCAAATGGTAATTTGCGACGGAAATACATATATTTTATCAGATTATCGTGGTATCTTCTATTCTTGTGTGTTGATTATGGTCCTGTCTTGTTGTAGTAGCGAGAGGGGCTGTGAGTAAAAGTCGTTAGGCCACGTGAATTCAGCGAAAAAGATATGTTAATGTTATTCCCTTCTTACGGCATGTTACCTTAAAGCTTAGGAGCAATGTAATTGGGTTGTTATCGTTGTTATACTTGTAGCCATTATTGTTAATTGTTGGCTGCTTGAGTGGATATAATCCTCCCTTGTCGGGATTCTTATTCAGTTAGTAGCGTCCCTATGTTGGACACGACTTAGAGGCTATTCGTATAGGTTGCTTATAGCGAAATTGCTCGCTTTTAGCCTATTGGATTGTTATTGTTGCCCTTGGGGCTATTGTGTTTAGCTGAAGGAATGTGATTTATGCCTAGAAGGGTTATGTTCTGCCTACATGGTTATATTGATGCCTAGAAGGTCTATGAGGTGCCTACGGGGTTATATTGACGCCTAAGAAGGCTATGTGCTGCCTACAGGGCCATGTGGTTGCCTAAGAGGGCTATGCGTTGTGTATAAGCTATATTGATGCCTAAGAGAGCTATGTGTTGTCTACGGGGCTATATTATTGCCTAAGAGGGTTATGTGACTGCCTACGGGGCTAGGGGACTACCGATAGGGGTATATAGATTGATTGGCACCTTCTGGGCTTATGGGGGCCTGGGTAGGTGGTCTTGTGTGTTGTTTGTACCTTCCGAGCTTATAGGGGCTTGGTTAGGTTGTTGTTTTATTATTTTTGATATGTTTAGATTTAGGAGCAGGTCAGTACTTATTTTATCCTTAATTTATTTATCGGATTACTCCTAGTGTATTAGGATACCTGCTCATAGTCTATTGCCTTTCATACTCGGTACATTATTTCGTACTGATGCTCCATTGCCTGGGGTACTGCATTCATGCCTGTAGGTCCCGACAAACGACCCAGTAGACCTCCTTAGCAGCAGGATTGACTTATATCCGGTTGGCTAGCCTCTTTCCTCCGGAGCTGCCAGAGTTGGGAGGTTTGTTATCTTTTGTTGTATATATTTTTATGGGTAGGGTGGGGCCCTATCCCGCCAATCTTTACTACTCTTAGAGGCCTGCAGACTAGTGTGTGGGGTGTATAGCTACGTTATGGCCATGCTGGCCTAGTTTGTTGGTTTGCCGAAGCTTGTTAGTTGTTTGATGTATTGTCTTGATATATACATGCTTTCAGTTTTGGTATAGATATCATGGTGGCCTCGACGGCCCAATCAGGACTTCTGTGGTAGTTGGCTATTTCTTTATATGAACTCTTGGGAGTAGTTGTTTCTTTTATAGATCTGTTGACAGGGGTCTTGCCGGCCGAGGGCTTAGTTTTAAGCCGAGATATACTTGTTTGTTTTCTTGATTGCGTGTGGATGTCATGCGCTAGTAGCAAATGGTTCAGCAGGGTCGGCTCGGGCCTGAGTTTTGGCATTAAGAGTCAGTTGCTCCTCTTGAGTTTGGGGCGTGACATATTCACATTATATATTACTAAATATATCCGGATATTTAATTATCATGTATTAATTTTTTATTTAGAATGTGAATTTATATATAATTTATATATTTGGTATACTAAAAATGTACAAACAACACATGCATCATATTGACAGAAATTTACATTATATAAAATAGGATAGTATAATGTGTACTTGAAATATATTAATAGAATTTTATTTTTATAAGCTTTAAACATTAAAAAAACAGAGACAAAAAAAACACAGAATTCCTAGTTAAGTATAAAGAAAATTCCTCTCTTTATTTTTTTTAAGGGAGAATTTATACTATTTGTTTACTTATTTTATTTGTAAACAATATATATTAATTTATATTAAAATCAATATTCAATAGTTAATAATTCATGTAATGTAATCTCTACATAACTAAATAACACATACATATCTAATACTCGCATAACTAATACCTACATAACTAAACCCTGCATAATTAATACATGTATAACTACCTTGCATAACTAATACCTTGCATAACTAAATCATGTATAACTAATACCTGCATAACTCTAACCAGTAACCAAACAGCCCCTTAGTGTGTTTCACCACTAGAGATATATTCAAAATTTGAACTTTATGAGTTGAAGCTCGAGACTCTAAAACAACTTGTTTCATTTATTAGGTTCAAAAATCAATTATTTTATTTTATTTAATGATTTTTTAACATACATACAGAATCTCAACCAGAAGTACTAATTTCAATGAATTTAATTATACATTTTCCCTTGTTCAATAATTAATACTTATCACCTATCGACTATTTTTAATCAGTTAATCCACTCGAGTTGAGGTTCTAAATCATTCGCCTCTAATTTAAGCAAATTATTATTAGGACATCACACATTAGCTAGTCATGTTGGCCATCACATGCAAAAGAATTTTTAAAATGTACGAGAAAATTGTTTCGATAAGGTCAAAGGTCGAAATTGCGACTTCCAAAAATTGATCAAGATAAAAAAAAATGTTGATAGTAGAGATTATTTTGTTTATTAAGTACGAAGCGAAGGATATTTTATATATTAAAATAAGGCTTAATCAGAATCCAAATATTTTCTGCTGGACTCAAGTGCACTCCAACTTTCTTTAATATATAATATGTTTTTTTCCTCCTACCATTCTTGGCCCTTTTCATAAACTTTTTTCATAATTATTCTTTGCTTGGAATACTAGTTTGTTCATTATTATGTGATTCTATCCTTTGGATTAAAGTATTGTGGTCTACACAACTTGGAAATTCTTGGTTTTGTGACAAAACACATTTTACCTTTCACTAACATGAATCAATAAACTCTTACATACCAATTTCTAATTCGAGCCTCGAGAATGAAGTTGTTGGTAGTTTTATTCCTGAATGGAATTTTTCAATGCAAATTTGGATTAATCGGATTTTAAAGCGAGTATCGGATGAGGAAAACAAAAAAGTACTAGTTATATGGTTAACAATGACAGAAATTGAGAATATTGTGGTTTTTCCAAAATTTTAGTTTGCCCCCTTTGAAAGACTTCCTCTAATTAGACCTCTTACAATTTACAAAGGTGTCTTATTAACAAAGGACTGAATAATTAAGGTCATATATTATAGTTACTTTCATTTCACGGATTTTGCTCTTAAACTTGATTTTTGAAACCGTTTACTTGGTCAAAAGTTTAATCAAACTGCTTGATTAAAGAATTAATAGCACATTTTGAGTGTAAAGTGTGTTTACCAGTTCTGTTAGAACTATGAGAAAACTCAAAAAGACTAGAAAAGAATTCCATTAATCTTAAGTACCATAATACTTTTCATTATCAGTTCAACTTTACCTTTGTAATTTCAAAAGTTTCAACATTCTATTTTCAAACAAATCTTCTACTGGAAAAACTGATACAAGTTCCTGAAACTGTGCAAGAATTGAAGAGTTTTCACCTCCACATTACATGAAAAAGAAGCCTACATTATCAAACATGTGGTATGGTTCAAGAAACTTGTTCGAAGCTCAACAATCCATGTCGATGCAGTTTTGAACCATGGCTGAAGGGTCATCTTTGCTGACAAATGGATTAATCTTGACCCAAACTAGTGAGAAAACAGAAGCCAACAGAACAGACCATAGCACAACAATAGTTGGAGTTCGATTTTGGCGTCCCATTAGACCTTTGAGGAATGGATAAAGATGAAGGATCACCCAAAATGAGAAGAACACTTTACCAAATAAAGGACCCCATGCTTCATATCCTTTGTTGAGTGCATCAGAGAAACCAGCAACAACACCAACTAAGTTGACAATGAGAATTGTGGTTGGAGGGATCAAGACTGTTGTCCATTTGAATAGGTAGAGATCGGCAAACTCTCCATCGTCTGCTGCTTTGGCTGTCACTGTGAAGTTTGTGTCTATACCAGCAAGCATTTTGAGGAATCCTTGGAAAACTGCAAAGAGATGTGCAGAGACACCACCAATCACCCAGAACTGCTCGTTACGCCACCAGTCCTCTATGCCTATACCACTCCATCGTAGCTCAAGCACACTTGTTACAATGATGGAAAGGAAAAGACCAAGGAAGAGTATACTTGCAACGTTCGATAGCTGCATAGAAGGCACAAAAATTTGATTCAGTAATTATTGAAATTAAAGAATGAGCAGCCTTAATACCAGCTCCTAATGTGGACTCATTTGCAAAATCCTTAAACAATTTCGAAAGTTGCAAACAAGTCAGAGAAGTGGAAGCATTTACCGTAGGGATGATGAATTTTCCTGTAAGAAGGCAAACAGCAGGAAGAATACAGTATGCAATGAGGGGAAGAGAAGTGAAAGGATAGACAATGGTGTTGGTGTAGGCAAGTCTTTGGAGCCATTTGAGGCGGCCGCCTCCAAATCCATACCACAAAGGACAATGCCTACTCAAGAAAATCTCAACCGATCCAAGAGCCCATCGAAGAACTTGGTGCAACCTGTCTGACAAGTTGATAGGAGCTGACCCCTTGAAAGCAGGCCTCAATGGCATACAGTATATTGATCTCCATCCCCTGCACTGCATCTTGAAGCCAGTCAAGATATCCTCTGTCACTGAACCATAAATCCAACCAATCTGAAAAGGACATACAAAGAGAAAAGAGTTAGCCCCTTCTTTCCATAAGTGAAACCAAAAGAGAGAGATTCAATTTTTACTTCTTTTCCCCATGCTGTCTTCTCTTCATAACCACAGCCGATAACATGAATTGCTTCCCTGATCAGTGTCGATGGATTAGCAGAATCAGGTACTCCTCCATTTTCCATCAATGTAGACTCGATAAACACGGATGACATGCCAAAAGTTTTCTCAAAACTCATCTGAGAGATAAGCAAGGACCTCTCGTGATCATCATAATCTGAAGACACCAAAATGATAGCTTCAAGGTTAAAGTTCCAAAGATAATGGAGGCCAATTTCTCACTTGTTCCAAAGATACCAGAAAACTCACTTTCAATTTCTCTTAGGTTGAAGATTGCAGAATTCAGATCTTCTCTTTTTGCCTCACGATAAACCTCAGTAAGATCCTTCTCTTTGGCTGGTTTCTTGCGGCGACAGCAGCAAGAGAAAGATGAAGAAGATTTATGTATTGTAGGCAGATTAGAAGGGCTGTAACCATAAAGTGCTTGCCTGTTGAAAACAGTTCCTGTACCGACATATACAGGTCCTTGGATGCCATCCAAACCTTTCATGTTAACCTGAAAACATGATAAAATTCATCTCAATCCATTTGGCAGCATCAAGAGACTCAATACTAAACAACTGATATTATGTGTATGATGTTGAATGAAGCAAGATTATTCTTCAATATTCAACTAGATGAAGAAAATCACTTGAGAGGCTTAAAGTAATATAATAGCATGATATTAATTTTAGTTGCTCACGATACTTACATCAAAGAAGACTATGTTTCTGTTGGCATATCTGTCACTTTTATCAATCCCATCAAATCTCTGAGGGAACTGCACATAACAGACGTCTCTGCCGACTTGTGGATCCATTAGGAAACACATAGCCTCACGAATGGCTTTGCTGTTATTGACGTAGTGATCACAGTCAAGATTGAGAATATAGGGTGCATTTGTGAGAACTGCAGACACCCGTATCTGAAATAAAACAGTAAGTTTGTAAAAGGAATTAAATAAAAATATTCTGAGATTAATGCTAATAAATTGAATCTGAACGCACCAGAGCATTTTCAGCACCAGCTTTTTTGTGGTGTTGATAACCAGGTCTTTTCTCTCTTGAGACGTAAACGAGTCGTGGAAGTTCATTTCCTTCAATGTCATGGACACCACTATGTCCCAAGAAAACCTGTGAAGAAGAAATATTATGGTGCTTATTTGAACTCCAAAATGCTTCTGTTGAATAGTCAAGTTTCACAAATACTAGAACTTCAAGAAGCAAAATGATCTGAAAGCAGCGAGTACAAATATTGTTGCAAAATCAATGACCACTCACCTGAATCATTCCAGGATGGTCACGCGGGTTGTTTCCTGGCCAAGGAGTTCCATCTGCCATGGTCCAGCCATCCTCCGGTGTTTTCTGAGCCTTGGCAACTAAAGCATTTACCCTTACTTTATATTCTTCATATTCTCTCTGCAATACCAAATAAAAGATTAATCATCCAAACAATACAGCCCAAATCTTGAAGCAGATGTTTATTTCATACAAAATCCTACTCTTACCTTCATTGCTCTGCGCTCCTTGACGAAAGAAGGCTGCACCTTGTCTTTCAAGTAGTCAAACTTTTGCGTAAAGTAGAACTCAGGTGCACGTGGTTCAATTGAAAATTTCTTGCAGAATGGTACCCATTTCCTTGCAAATTCAGAAGTCTCAGCTAGTGACTCAAATGTAAGCATTGAGCCACCATCATCGGATACATAGCAGGATACTTTCTCGACAGGATAGTCAACTGCAAGGATCGAGAGAACAGTGTTGGCAGTAATCAATGGAGGTTCTTTCATGGGATCCACTGTACTGACAAAGAAATCGACAGGTGCAAGCTGACAAGGCTCTCCCTCCCTTTCATACCTAGAAAGGTCTAAACAAAGTTAACTTCAAGTGAAAAAATGCAAATAAGTTTGGATATGTTCTTTTAGTAGTGCTATTTAACTGAAATAGGCAAGATTACAATTTTCATCAAGTTGTAAGAAGTATGAATATTTGTGCAGAAGATTTCTAACCTTGCAGATAGCCTGTCAAGATATGTCTCTCGGTTGATAGGAGACCATTTAGGGAACTGATCCAACACCCACGAGAAAGCGAACCAGATCTCACAGAAAACAGAAATAAACCACAGGGGATAGGCACTTTCAACTGGATGTGTTACTCTATAGTGGAAGAAAAAGCAGAGAACTATCAATCGAACAATAATTACAATCCTGTATGGAGTAATTTGAGACTTCGGCACTGGAATGATTCTTGAAAGTGGCTCTGCAGCATCTGCTAACCTGCACAAGTTATATTACAAGTAATTAATACATGCATGATGAAGATAGAGCAAGTTCAAGATTCAAAATCACTGAAGGTGGATCAAACATCAATCTTTTATAACTAAAAATTCCTTCTTTTCTTGGTAGTTATTTAGACATCTAGACAAAAGAAAGAAAACTATGAAATCAGACAAAAACTGCATTACTATTTATAACATGATTACTTCCCAATTCCACGAAATGCATCGTCTAGTTAAGTTTCTTTTGCAAAAGCCTACTTACTGTGGCTTTTCTTCCATCTGCTGCTCAGGTGGAACTTCAGCAGCTTCCTGTACAACAGCTTTACTTTGGTTCTTCTTTTTCTTGTTTTTCTTTTCCTTCCAACTTTCCACTCTATTCTTCCATATTGGATTTCCGGTATCATCATGATACTCTTCATGAGGAAATAACAAATAAGTTAATATAATGTTCTTTATTGAACTAGACAAGAAACAGCTCTTATGAATGTTGCGCAGCAAATCTTCCATCTACTTACCGCTGTCCACAGTTGAAACAGTACTGACAGTTCTAGCATGAACTCCAACATCCTACATTAGAAACAACAATTTTTCACCAACTAAAATTCAATTTGTAGACTAAAGATGAGAAGTTCCACCAGACATTACTTAGTACCTGAGCAGTATCAGGATGAGAAGCCACTATAGCATGGCTAGTATATTCTTGCTCATTTTCTGCATAATAATAAGCATAGTACTATGTTAGACTTTCCTTAGTACTTTTTTTTTTACAAATAGTCACATGGGATCAGAAATAAAGCCAAATATCAAGATCTAGTCATAAGAGAAAACAAAATTAACTTACCATCATATGGAGTTGCACAGCGTAGACATGCGTTGCGCCCTTCTTTGATCTCATAATCCAAGCAAGTCTTACAAACAGGATAGTTACACTCATGACAAGCCACAAAGACTTCACCATTATTATTAGCTAACCCCACTTGTTCGCCGCAAATGTTGCATATTGGAACCCCCGACTCCATCATTTTTTCCACTCACAAAAACAGTACTAGTCACTAGGTCTCTTGGCCACAGTTAGCACACAAATGATCGTTTTCTCCTGTGTCAGTGGCAAGAATATAAAGAAGTAATGTTTTCACTGACTTGAAAAGAGCTAAGGAATGAGAAATATTATTGTAATGGTGAAGGAAAGTTTGGAGGGTGGTTACAAGGCCTTGTAGGTTGAGAAGTTGGTATCAAAGGTATATTTTTCAGACAAGAAAGCAATGTGTTGGCAGATTTTTTAAAAAAAAATTGCTGGAGTTTGAAGGAATGAGTATGGTTGGAGTTTATACATCTTAACCAACTTATTGTACCAAACTTTAAGTCAGGCTGCAGCTTCAAGGCTGAGCCATCCTCCACACCTCATTTGACAGATTTAGTCAATCCACATGCCTTCTTTTCTTTCTTTTTTTTCTTTGGATTCAAGTTAGATATATTAATAGTGTATAAAATCTTTTATACACTTGACTTATAATATGTTAGTTGTCATTTTTATTAGACTAGCAAATAGTAATACTTATCATAGAAACTTGTCTGTATCAAGTGTATAAAAAAAAAATTATAACACCAATGCATACAACTTAAAGCTCTTTTTTCTGATCAAGGAAAATTCTCTCTTAAGATCTATAGATTTACTGTCAAAATCAAGGAAGAATAAAAGCTTCTAACATGAAATGATGTGATTCAGACCT
>JAJONR010011856.1:0-15312 GCA_029582245.1 Solanum etuberosum | reverse complement strand
TGGTGCGCATTGCACATAAAATAAAGACTAGTGCGTATTGCACATGAATAAAGGATGGTTGTGTATTGTGCGGAATTCAGAGTGGTGCTTTTGCACATTAATAAAGGATGGGTGCGTATTGCACGGAATTCAAACTGGTGCGCATTGCACATAAAATAAAGACTAGTGCGTATTGCACATGAATAAAGGATGGTTGTGTATTGTGCGGAATTCAGAGTGGTGCTTTTGCACATTAATAAAGGATGGGTGCGTATTGCACGGAATTCAAACTGGTGCGCATTGCACATAAAATAAAGACTAGTGCGTATTGCACATGAATAAAGGATGGTTGTGTATTGTGCGGAATTCAGAGTGGTGCTTTTGCACATTAATAAAGGATGGGTGCGTATTGCACGGAATTCAAACTGGTGCGCATTGCACATAAAATAAAGACTAGTGCGTATTGCACATGAATAAAGGATGGTTGTGTATTGTGCGGAATTCAGAGTGGTGCTTTTGCACATTAATAAAGGATGGGTGCGTATTGCACGGAATTCAAACTGGTGCGCATTGCACATAAAATAAAGACTAGTGCGTATTGCACATGAATAAAGGATGGTTGTGTATTGTGCGGAATTCAGAGTGGTGCTTTTGCACATTAATAAAGGATGGGTGCGTATTGCACGGAATTCAAACTGGTGTGTATTGCACATGAAAGAAAGACTGGTGTGTTTTGCACATGAATAAAGGATGGGTGCGTAGTACACGGAATTCAGACGGGTGCGTTTTGCACATGAATAAAGGACAAGTGCGTATTGCATAGAATTCAGACTGGTTCATATTGCACATGAATAAAGGACGGGTGCGTATTGCATGGAATTCAGGCTGATGCGTATCACACCTGCATGAAAGACTGGTGCATATTGCACATGAATAAAAGATTGGTATGTATTGCCCGAAGCTCTCGAATAGAGAGGTAAGAATGTGAATAGCATGAGATGAAACAACAAACATCTGAAGACTTTGGCGAACTTCTTTTTTTGATGTTTCATTTTTGACTTGTAATCCTACATATTCTTTTGTTCCTGTGCTAAGCAAAACAAAGAGAAAATTGTTATTTTAAAGTGGTGGCTGGTTTGTGGCCTTGATGTTCACTGTAGTTGAAAATACAATTCTAGTTTAGTACTCTCTACTTGCTTGAGAAAGAAGTGTTAGAGTCAAATTGTTAATTGATGATTGTTTTTATTTTGTTGTTACAAATCTAGCTTGAGTAAGTGGGTCTGAATCCAATCTTACAAATCTATCTTGACAAAGTGAATTAATTAAGGTAATGGGTTGGTAAATTATGTTGTGCCTGTTGAGGTTCGAAAGAACTCACTTCATTCGCAATAGTTGATTGAGAAATGGCTATTGCACCCAAAACCTAGCCTAACCAGTGAGATTCAACGACTTTGAGTAACTAGTAATCACCCATTACACGAAATTAGCATTTAATTTATCACACTCCCAAGAAACCTTCTCTATTTGTTTACTTCCGGTTTTAGTAGTTGTATATTTCTTACCCAATCCCCCCCCTATTTGACATTAATTGTCAAAACCTTGTCATTTACTTTATTATTGTGAAATGTCTACATCGACAAACAGTTAGAACACCATTTACTTCTTAATCTAATTCTTTATCGTATCACTCCCTGTGGGATCAACCCCAACTCTTAATTTGGTTTATACTTTTTAGCAACCACCTACACTTAGAATCAGATGAAGTGTAGTTGAGCGTTATCAAAAATGGCGCCGCTATCGGGGAATGGTGTTTAGAATTCTTTTATTGAAGTTTAGTCATGAATTGATTTTGTTGTAGTTGAATTATCTTATTGGTGTTCTTTGTTGGCTGCTCTTAAACAAGTGAAGAGATGAGTGTTAATGGGAGCAATGCCAGCCAACTTGGAACAACGACATCGATGATGGTTGGAGTGACCGAGATAGGGAATGGCGTGACCGTGGTATGAATTGGAGGGAGCAGGATGGAGATAAAAAACGATATGTGCCTCCCCATGAGCGTCAAAAGCTAAAGGAGCCAAGGGCTGATCCTAAAAATTCTGCACCAAAGATATGCTTGCTCGTATTGTTAACAAAGTGGAAGAATTAGATAAGGTGCTAAAGGAAATGAACGATGACGTCTTTTCTCTGAACCAAACAGTTACTTCACACTCAGTGTCTAATAAGCAGATGGAAAAACAGATGGGTTAAATATCAACTCATTTGAATCGAAGGCCAAAAGGAGGTTTACCGAGTGATACCATGGTTAACCGAAGAATGAAGCTTGAAAACGTGTCTTAGTCGTACCACGATGTTAAATAAGGGGCGTCTTAGGAGGCAACCCAAGTTTTAGGTTTTTATTTTTATTATTTGAATAACGGTTGTTGGATGTGCAAGTTGAAAAATTCGACTTCATGGAGAAATAGGCAATTGGGCAAGATCAGGACACATTCAGCGAATCAGCGAGTGGATCACCTTTTTGACCAACCAAAAGGCTGGAGTTCTGGTAACTTCGGCTGGCAACGAGCCAATCGGCGCATCGTTAAATGGTTCGGCAGCATTAGTGGACATCACCGATCGAGGCACGAACTGAAGAGTCAAAAGACTTCCAACCATTTTAGATTCAAAACTCCTCTTTATTTTGCATTTTTTTACTCTTTCACTCTTACACCTTCATATTAGATCATATTTCTTGTCGAATTTTTTCGTGGGTATGATACCTCCAAACTTACACTTCAATTAAGAAGTATAAACGGTCAAAGTCAATTTATAGAACTCAACGTGAGTTGAGGTCGATCCCACTGAGAATTTCTTTACAGAAATGATTTCACTATCGTGTTTACCCAAATATTGTTATTATTTCCTAAGGAGAAAGATTGCGGAAAGTAAAATGGGTTTAGTTGTAAAATTCTAGTAACTAAGGTTGTTAAGCCAATTTCGGAGTTAACAATTAACAGAGTCTTGATTTTAAAGTTGTATAGAACTGTGTTCCCCATAACGTTGCATCTAATGTTCTTCCGTAATTGAGTTTCAGGCAATTGGTCTCTACAAAATATAGGCGAGCCAAATATATGCAACACTTCTCAGTCTAATTAGATAATTTTCACTCAAGTCCTCTTGGTCCTAGAGTGTTAACAAGTTTTTACTCTTGCTTAAAATAGTGTTAAAGTTCTTTCCTCTCAGACTCAAACTTTGACTCCATTTCATCAGGTTAATTCAGCTTTTTCCCAACCATGATTTTTCTCTCGAACAAATGACAGATACAGGCTACACTCTAATGAGTGCATTCATTAGAATACATGAATAACGAAAGCTAAATTATAATTTGAAAATACAAATCGCCTTCCATTCGTCTTACGAAATTACACTTAGATTTACATCATAGATCCCACAATCCCAGTTGTGGTATTTATCCACTCATGATTTCACGTAAACATACAAAATTATGTAATGAAAACATGATAAGAAAGTACTTACGAAAATATGCAAAATCAATAAACACTTGATAATTCAAAATCAGAAATCCAACGTTGAAACTTGATTCGATGTTAATCGTCAAAAACTAAAGCTAAGAATATTTGAAACTTAGTCGCTCGTTCCAGATATGATGAGATAAAAACTAAAATTGACCTAATAAATTTAAATAATGTGTCTAAAATGAGTGCTACTGGAAGTAGGACTGAGCTGTCGCGCCACTTCACGAATGCCACCACGGTCCGTCAAGGGCTTCACGGTCCGTGAAGCCCTTCGTGGTCTTCACTTGAACTCATCCAAAATAGGTTCTTCAAGACCTGCGCACTATATCATCACATGGACAACACCACGGACCATCATAGGCACCACGGTCCATCTGGGTGTCCGTGGTCTTCACTTGGCCACTTCTAATTTTCGCTCATTTGCTCCTGGCCACTGTTTCAACTTCCCGATCACCACCACGGGCCGTTATGGGGACCATGGCCCGTTAGGCCTTCCGTGGTCTTCACTTAAGTCGCCTTTGCATTTTATATCCCCAAGACCCAAACACTGGTTCCACTGTACGAACACTACCACGGACCGTTGTGAGGACCACGGCCCGTGAAAGCGTCCTTGATGTTTACTTGGTCCACCAATATGTTATCTTCCATGCCTTCTCACTGGTTCCAATTCACGAGCCCTTTCACGATCAGTCATTAACTTCACGACCCATCAAGGCATCCGTGATCTTCGCTTGGTTCCATCTATTTTCACTCTGCATTTTCTTCTCTTCTTTCTTCTTTGACGTCCACATGTTTTACCTGTACAAACACTACCAAACACCTCATATCAACATAAATACGCTTGATTATAGTATTAATCCTTAGTTTTCAAGCATCAAATGTTCCACGATTTCACGGCACATCAACACCCTTAACTTAGAACCATTACTTGTCCTCAAGTGATGAGAAAAACAATACGTTCAGTCCTTAAACATTTAAACACTTTTGAAACTATGCAACAACCATCTCAATCACAATCTGTATCCAAAACTATCAGTCTAACATGCAAGGATCAATATATGACATCCCATTACTCACAGTCAACATGCTTATGCCTGTGTACTATCAGCTAACATAATCTACTATCAAATGGAATCACTGTGTCCTCACACCAAAGAAGTTGCTCACTCATGATATCTGGGACTAAGTTCTACGCTCGCACTCTCAAAGAACTTCTAACACTAACAACAAAAGACCATAGGATTGCCCTTTCTTTCTACGCTCTATCTTTCAAATACCCAGAATAGAATCACTGTAGGACTTTATTGGCTAGTAACATAGGCTCAGGCTAGGGTATGGATATTTGGGTTTGTGAGTGACTAGTCCCTTGGTTCTCCAAATTATCGTTTGCACACAACTCTTTCTGAGCGATTCCCGCCATTATTTTCTTTTTCTTTTTTTTTCTTTTTTTTTTTGTTCTTTTAGCTAACTGGTTGAACCTCCTTTTTCACTTCTTCTTTCTGTTCGGGTTGCAATCACCCTCAACATAGGCTTTTGGCCTGAGTTGCGACATCGTATCTTCGGAGACCCAAGGATATAATATTTAATGGGTAAGAACAAAATTGATTTTCTGGCTCAAATCGGGTTCAAGTGATAAGCTTTTTATTTGGTTGTTTTATTTTTTGGGTTTTTAAAGGATTAGCAAAAAAGGCCTACTGATCCTTTCGTATCTGGTTATTCTCAGATTTAAGCAAGACTACTCGGGCAAGTTCTAGTTTCTGCTCGTAGCGTTAAACTTCAAGCAAACCTCATACACACATGACACATGATTACATTTTCCAGTTTATTAGTTCACCAATTTATTTATCAGACTAGCAATGTTCAACATGTAAGTACCTAAGATGTCATCTAAAGATCCTAACAGTCAAATTTCAGTTTAAGGTCTTCATTTCACACAAAAGTAGCTGCTGCACAGCCCAACACACACAAACTTTTATCTTTTCATTAGAATCAAAAAACAACAATCATAATTTATCAGAAGACAAAAAAAAAACACAGAGTCAACCGCAATTCATTCTAACAGCTAAAATGGCAGGTTGCTCACCACCCCCTCCCTAAACAAAAGGATTTTGCCCTCAAAGTCAATAAAGAAAAACCATACAGGGCTGTGAGGAGGGGTCATACCTGCGGCGCACTAGGCGCCGTGAGTCGGGTCAGCGTTGGTACCCTTATCAATGGGTGCACACTCAGAAACAAACTCTGGATCAGGCTACCACTAACCAGGACAGGTGCTCCGCTACCAGAAGCACCAGCTAACACTGCATCTCGGTTTTACTGGGCAAGTGCTTTTTTTTCTCTGGCTTCCTTCTTCGATGCCCTGGGGCTTTCTTTTGTTGCCTCCTTTCCTCTTTGTACATGTCAGCCTGTAGCTCCTCATCCGACTCTCCAATTTTATGTTTTTTCTTGCAAGATTTGCTCTTGGGTAGGTCACCCAGAAGTCATCAAGGGATTGAGTGGTAGGCGGCTCACTGAACAGGTTCATCAAAGACTCTGGCATGACCAGAGTGGGTACCTAGACCGGCTTTTTAGCCAGTTTAGTAACTTGAGCTCACATCTCAGCTAATTGTTTCTTGAATTCATCATTACTGAAAGAACCTGCACCCTGCAACTGCTCATGTACGTGGATTTCCAAGCCATCCATCCTATTCTTTAAAATAGCTAACTCCTTACGCATCTCATCCTTTACTCGCTTCTCCGCAGCTAACACATCATGCTCTATGAGATGGGGCATCCGTTGTACAATTTGGTTGACTAACGTCCTAGTTTGCCTCTGATCTACAACAAAATTTTCAAGGAAAATAGTAGGAATAGTGAAAAAAGTACCTGAAGCCTGTGAGGCTGAAGCTGGTGGTGGTGGTGCCTCTATAGATGGTTGTGAGGACTCCCCCTCCTCTGTCCCTCTATCCGCATGTGGAATGTCAATTGGTATGTGAGGAACACCTACCAAAGAACCCATAACTCCAGATTTCTCACCAAAGAGATTGTTAGTGACATCTTTGATTTTGGATGCCTGCGTGAGTCTGAATGCCTCACCCCATCTGTCCACTAGCCTGTTTGGGGGAATGTTTGCTTGTTGACACGATTTCCCTATCAGACAGGGAAATGGAAATCCGGCTATCTCATTTAGTGCCCTATCTCTCATTTAGTGCCCTATCTCTCATTTAGTGCCCTATCTCTCATTTCGGTCACTATGATCCGCCCCACATTTACTGGGTAACTAGCCATGAGGCAAGCTACCAAAGAAGCGAGTGAGGGAGACAAGGTGTTATCATTGCCTGTAGGTCTCAATTGTGCAAGGACAACAGCCCACCAAAGGTTGGCTGAAAAGACAGTGAAGCTTTAGTGATGAGTACTGGCGTTCTTGTAACCCAAGTTGCATTCTCTCCCTCTAAAGAAATTTGCCTCGCAATACAGCGGAAGACCTGCTCTCTAGAACTCTGAACCTCCATCTCAGCTTCACTGGTGACTGCATGATGTTTGCCCTCGAAAAGGCCAATGGACACTGGTGCTGTGTATTCTGGGCCATGCAGCATCCTGTTGATCATAGCCTCGGAGATATCTATAGATTTGCCTCGAACCGTCATTGAGTTGAGTGGACCCCAAGTACTGGCAATGTCCTTCTGCCCCCGTTTAGTTGTCTCAGTTTCTGTAGCAAAATTCATCAGCGTGGCTGCATAAGAAGCATAAAACTCCCTGGTCAGGTGGCTAGAATATTCTCCAGGTGCGTTGTTCATCCAGTCAAACTAATGAAACTAAAATATCCTATAAATTTTGGAGAATGATTTTATATCAGCCACCACCACTCTGGTTTCAAGCATGATTGGTCGATTTTTAAAGCCGCCAGTCTTGTTCACAATACCATTGTTGAAAAACTCTTCGGACCTGTTCACAGTCCACATAGAACGGACACAGTCAATCAGCTGATATCTTGCTGTGGGATCGTATTCATGGATGTGAACATACTGGACCATGGTATCATCAGTGGTAATCTCTATATCCTCTTCTACAACACCTGCCTCTTCATATGCTCCAGTTTCAGCCTCTGTGTGTATTGCTGGTGGAGAAGTAGTTGCATTTTCCTGAGAATCTCTAGCAGACTCTACACTACCCCCCGAACCACTATCAGAATGGCTACCTGAACTATTATCAGCCTGACTACCTGATTCCTCACCACCCCCAGAACTACTACCTCCCTCTTCAAACTGGGAAGGAGTGTTCTGGAGAATTGCTCTCGCTATCTGGATCTGGTAGTTCGAGGTGAGTGCTCCTTAATGGTGGTATTTATCTGAACCTCAGAAATACTAGACTCCGAAGCGTTACCACATTCCGATTGAGAAGTAGTAGGGGAAGAAGGTGGAGCTGCGTTCTTTCTTCAGGGAGCCATAGTACCTGAGAAAACACAAACACCCATTAATACACAAATCAGTAAAATGACACACTAACGGGTACTCAAACTTCCCCGGTGTAAATACAACGTGACACCTTGCCTTAAGAATGCCGCCACCCAATTTATCATTGGGAAGGGCCACAGAATCAAAATACAGAACAGAAATAAAAGTACAGAAATAGGAAAATATATATATATATATTTTTTTTTTATACAGGTGCCAAGACGGGACGTGGTAGGTACCATGGTCCGTGAAGACCCTCGTGAAAACCAGTTGGTAAATTGACTATGTGGGACAATTCACTGGAGTGGATCACAAACGGCTTCACGGTCCGTGGAGTGAACCACGGTTCGTGAAGACCATCGTGATCCTACCCAGTGTACCCCTCTCTTGCCAAGTGTGGTCCATGAGGGGTTTCACGACCCGTAGTTGATCACATGGTCCGTGAAGCCCATCGTGGACTTACACTTGGCCCTTTTTTAGTGTTTCTCTTTTTCCAACAACAACATATGCCCAATGTCATCCAATTTCATCACCCAATCACATAGTTATGAGACCTATAAACACATGAGTCTAACCAATCTACCATATTTATCAATCCCTAGTCAATCAATAAAAATTTCGACATAATTCTGAACATACCCACATGCACATGAATGTGATCTCACACTTGCAACAGTATTATTTGTACAATGCATTAAGGCGTACATGTTTGGAGTTACACAAGGGAAGTCTGAGTACCCGTTAGTGTGTCATTTTACCAAATTTTGATACGTCCAAACTTACACTTCAATTAAGAAGTATAAACGGTCGAAGTCAATTTATAGAACTCAACGTGAGTAGAGGTCGATCCCACAAAGAATTTCCTTACATAAATGATTTCACTATCGCGTTTACCCAAATGTTGTTATTATTTCCTAAACAGAAAGATTGCAGAAAGTAAAATGGGTTTAGTTGTAAAATTCTAGTAACTAAGGTTGTTAAGCCAATTCCGGAGTTAACAATTAAAAGAGTCTTGATTTTAAAGTTGTATTTATAATTGAATGAAACTAGGATTGTATTACCCATAACATTGTATCTAATGTTCTTCCGTAATTGAGTTTCAGGAAATTTGTCTCTACAAAATACAGGCGAGCCAAATATATCTAACACTTCTCAGTCTAATTAGATAATTTTCACTCAAGTCCTCTTGGTCCTAGAATGTTAACAAGTTTTACTCTCGCTTATAATAGTGTTAAAGTTCTTTCCTCTCGGACTCGAACTTTGACTCCATTTCATCAGGTTAATTAAGATTTTTCCCAACCATCATTTTTCTCTCGAACAAATGACAGATATAGGCTAAAATCTAATGCGTGCACTCATTAGAATACATGAATAACGAAAGCTAAATTATAATTTACAAATACAAATCGCCTTCCATTCATCTTACGAAATTACACTTAGATTTACGTCATAGATCCCACAATCCCAGTTGTGGTATTTAACCACTCATAATTTCACGTAAAAATACAGAATTATGTAATGAAAACATGATAAGAAAGTACTTACGAAAATATGCAAAATCGATAAGCACTTGATAATTCAAAACCAGAAATCCAACATTGAAACTTGATTCGATGTTAATCGTCAAAAACTAAAGTTAAGAATATTTGAAACTCAATCGCTCGTTCCAGATGTGACGAGATAAAAAGTAAAATTGACCTAATAAATTTAAATAATGTGTCTAAAACGAGTCCTACTCGAAGTAGGACTGAGTAGTCGCGCCATTTCATGAATGCCACCACCGTCTGTCAAGGGCTTCACGGTCCGTGAAGCCCTTCATGGTCTTCACTTGAATTCATCCAAAATAGGTTCTTCAAAACCTGCGCACTGGATCATCACCACGGACCGTCATAGGCACCACGTTCCGTGTGGGTGTCCATGGTCTTCACTTGGCCACTTCTCATTTTAACTCATTTGCTCCTGGCCACTGGTTCAACTTCACGATCACCACCACGGGCCGTTATGGGGACCACGGCCCGTGAGGCCTTCCATGGTCTTCACTTAAGTCACCTTTCCATTTTATCTCCCCAAGACCCAAACACTAGTTCCACTGTACGAAAACTACCATGGACCGTTGTAAGGACCACAGCCCATGAAAGCGTCTGTGGTCTTTACTTGGTCCACCAATATGTGATCTTCCATGCCTTCTCACTGGTTCCATTTCACGAGCCCTTTCATGATCAGTCATGAACTTCACGACCTGTCAAGGAATCTGTGATCTTCGCTTGGTTCCATCCATTTTCACTCTGCATTTTCTTCTCTTCTTTCTTCTTTCACGTCCACATGTGTTACCTGTACAAACACTACCAAACAGATCATCTCCACATAAATACACTCAATTATAGTATTAATCCTTAGTTTTCAAGCATCAAATGTGCCACGATTTCACGAAACATCAGGGTATCACTGTGTAGTTGGTAATCGGTTGTTTGCTTTCTTTCTCAATTGCCCGCATTGTGTATTTATCTGCTTCTGAGGTTGGTGTCCTAAACTTGCTTTAATTTCTTGCCATATCCTTAGCATGTTCGTATAATTGCTGGATCTATTGTTTGCCCTTGTGTGATTATTTGAGTCGTTAAAGATTGTTGGATAATTCGAGCACATTAGATGTTTGGCTTGTTTAAATTTAAATTTTGGGTCTGAAGTGTTTGATCTGTGGTTGTTGCATGTTGGTTTTAGTGTGCGTGAAGTCTAAGTAACCCGAATTGCACTGAACAACTTAATTTGCCCAATGATAGATCAGGTGACATCGTTCTTAAGGGCAAAAAATGTTGATTGGTCGATTCTAGACAATTTGGGCGAAGTATGAATATCCCAGGGTTGGTAATGTTATGGGCTAGGCTTTAATTGCATAAAATAAGGCTTTAATTTGGTTATAGTAGACTCTGCATTGAAAATTTGGGGTTGGGATTAGATATCTGGCACGAGAGGCCAGTCAGTGATCTTAGTCGAGCTCGTTGAATGACTCAGCGGTTCGCCAACTGACCCCTTTCATCGCCTTTTCTTCTTGAAATTTAGTTGTTGCATTCTGTAACATTCGGCGATATGCCTGAGCTCGCCAAATTTATTCGGCGACTTGCTGAATTCCCTTATTATAGCCTTTTGTAGCCCTGTTTGTTGAAAATCATTCTGTAACTTTCGGCGAGCTACTTTTAGCTAGCCAATGAAGTTCGACATCTCGCCGAATCAATTAGAACGTCGCCGATTTATGCTGAATTTTCCTACTTTTTGCTCTGTAACTTTTACCGAGCCCTCTAAGGCTCACCGAATGAGCTCGGCGACTCGCCTTGTCAATCAGCGAGTTTTTTTGCAAAATTTTGTTTAATTTTGACTTCTCACTAACCCTCCGCAACTGCGTTTGTTCGACTTGTGTTGTCTTGCAGATATGGCTAGGACCAAGGTACCTGGAAGAAATCAACCACCTAGTAAGAGAGCACGAGGAGTAGTCATTTCTGAGGAGGCTGCTTCTCCAAGAGCAACGCGACCCAAACTTCCTCCGACAGCGGGAAGGGGACAGATAAAGGTAAAAGACCTGCGGAGCCAAGTCTGAGTAATTAAAGCTCCGACAGCATAGATGTCTATGCCACCCATCTCACTACATCTGAGTCAGACAGAGAGGAGGAGGTTAGGTATAGAACTCCAACCTATGAGTCTAAACCAGAGGATGATAAAACCCTTCAGCGGAGACGTGCTGAGTTGCGCTCCGTAGCGCTACACGATGCGGCAAGACTCCTAGTAATATCGACTCCTCCTCCACCTCCAGCACAGGCAGCTGGGCAGGAACCACAAGTGCCCCATTCCAGGCACCACCGCCATGCTCGATGAATAGGTTAAAGGCGGCCGAGTTGAGAACTATTTTGGAAGAAAAGAGGTTGTCCACTGATGTGGTAGTGTACAGGTATCTAGTTGTGTGGGACTCAATTCGGTTCCATAAATTTGAGAGATTCACACAACCCCGAGGCCGAAATATACCTTCTTGGGTTCGGGAGTTCTGTGAGGAGTATGGGAAGCTGATGCCGAAAGGAAAAATGAAGGCCAGTTTGTTTGCACCTATTGATCATGTGGTGGTGCGCGGTAAAAATATGAAGTGCAACAATTCAGACATATATGCATTGTTGGGGTGCACAGTCGATGTGATCCATTTCTTGGTGGACAGGACTCAGAAGAAAACCCTCGACGACCTTAAGGGATGGTTTGCTCCCTTGATTTCTGACATTACACCTCTGTGGATTGAACCAGGGGTCCAGATTGAGAAAAAGGACCAGAATGTTGTTGTGAGGTACTGGTTCGGGTTTATTAGCAGCACACTCATGCCGTCACAGAATGAGTCCATCATCTGGCATTCGAAGGCAGCTCTGTTGGGATCTATCATTGATCAACATAGATTGAATCTAGGAATGATTATTGAGTAGGATATTACCATGAGGGCCAAGCAGAGGAAAAAATCCCTAACAATCCCAATGCTTATGATAGAGTTGTGCCGGCGAGCTAGAGTGCCCTTTGTCGCAAAGACGGATGTGAAACTGGCTCCCACTATCTCTACTAACATCTAGAGGATCGAAGCTGAGTACACTAGGGATGAGGCTGAGCGGGGGAGAGCAGCGCTGGTGGACACATCTCCGGCTACTAATGTAGATACGTTGGAGGCAGACACTACTCCATCCACTCAGGCTGGCGAGCCTTGAGGTACACCTAGCTCATCTTCCCCTACTACTTCTGTTGCAGCTGTTGCTGCTACCTCCCGCCGACGTTAACACAGGCGATGCTGTATAAGATGGGCCATCTAGCCTAGTCGGCTGATGTACGTGCTTCCCGAGTTGAGGCGGCTATCCCAGGGTTGATTGAGCGGGCCATTGTTTCTGCCCTTGCCCCCATCCGAGCTGAGTTACGAGAGCAGCGAGAGTTTATTACTACTCTTGGCCTAGCATTGGACGCCCTCACTGTGTGAGTTGAGGCATGTGAGCAGGGATGACGATAGTCCGAGGATGTGACAGCTTTGAGGACTGATGTTGCAGGGTTGAGGCGTGATGTGGATGATGTCACACCTCTGCATTTACAATTGTTAAGGATGTGACGGGTTTTTTTAAAAAAAAAAAAAAAAGTAAAAGAAAAATGTTTTTTTTGAGTCACCACTTGGAATTGAGTTTTTAGGTGTTCCAAGTCACCTGGTAATTCCTAATTTAAAAGAAAAAGACTCTTTATTTTTTAGTCTACAAAAATAAAGATTGGGTAAGGAATTCTATTGACCGGGGGGAAGGTGTGAGGCACCCCCGAGTCCCGTGATTCTAGCACGGTCACTTTATTAACTCATGTTTGGCTAAAATAAATTTTGGATAAAAATATAAATTTGTGTTAGTCACTAAAAAATGATTTGCCTAGGAGTGTAGCTGCACACAAGACCTCTCTTTTTAAAAATAAATAAATAATACACATCAAGTATCGTAATCGAACACATGGTGGTATTTTATAAATTTATTTATTAAAAAAACTAATAATTAATGACACAATTCTTTTTAAGAATGATTAAAAAAATTAATGCATCAATGAAAGTTTTGTAACATATAGATATGAAAACGATTTTTTTTTAATGTTGGCACAATGATAACAAATGTAAATATCACTACTTAACAACAACAAGAAAAAAGTTTCTTTAATAAAATTATAACTAAGCCTCTTTTTAAAAAAATAAGTTGTGAAAGACTAATTATTATTTTTTCAAAATATTTGATACAATTCTAGAAATGACCTTTCTAGTAAAATTTTATGTTTTACACAAAATGGTCACATTGTTCTCTTTTGAAAGGAAATTGCAAAAATAGTCAAGTTTATCTATAGTTAAATTACTAACCAAAATGAAACCGAATTTGCATTTTTGTTTCAATAACCCTTTTTATATATTTATTTAAGATAAAAACTATAATATTTTTTCTTTAATTTAAAAGTATTTACAAAATGACCAGATTCATTTTATTTTTTATTATTTTTGGCAATAATGACTAGTTTATGTTTTTGGCTAAAACATACTCTTTTTTTCTTAGAAAATCGGAAGCTAAAATACAACATAAAACTTTAAATTTTTTTTAGCAAAACATGAGTTTATGTATTAACTCCATAATAACGTAAAATTAAACTAAACACCTCAGTAATAATAAACATATATGTACATAATAATAAAACATAATCATATAAGAATCACAATAGACTTAACTAAATCAAATAAACTTGATATAAACAACTTAATCAAAATATAAAAAAGATATGATACATTAATTTAAAATTACATTGTGAAATGTAAAAGAAAATACCTAAAGGTGATGACAAGCAAATAGTGGAAGCAATACTAGTTGATCCAACAATTTCACCAAAGATGATTGTTTTTCTTTCTATTCTAAAATATTTATTTCTTTCTCTTTTTTTTTAGAAGACTTTGGTACTCTCTCTTCTTTCTAATTTTTCTTCTTCTTTTTTGTTTGCCTTTTTTCTTGTTATTCTTTTTTTCCCTTGAAATGTAAGAAGAATGGAGTTTTAAATAGGTGTTCAATATTAAACACCCACTCTTCTTGAAAACTTAAGAGCCAATGCATGCATTGGACTCTTTGCCTTCCCAATGTGCCACCCAAGATGGCAATGAAATTTCTTCTTTTTCTTTTTTTCTTTTCTTTTTTCAAGAGAAGATTAATTAAAAAGACTGCACTGCCCTTTTAAATGGTCCTTTTCTTTTATTCATTAATTGAATAATAGCTAAATGGGTCATCTGAAAATTTAAAATAGGCCCAAAATATAGACCAATTTAACCAAGGCCCAAAAATTCAAAAGGAGAACCAGCCCACTAACACAAAACTCAAACTTCTAACCTATCTTAAAGATCAAACACAACAAATAAGACTGAAAATAAAAACAAAAAATAAAAAATAAAATTCAAGAAAAACTTTAACATGATAAAACTTAAAGAACACTAACAAAATAATACAAAATCCGGCACCAAAATGACTTATATGGTTAAAAAAAAGGTTGTGATAGTGACAGATTCAGATAGAAGATGAGAGGGGGGAAATATTGACATAGATTTTCAGGTGAATGGGCGTCACCAGAAAACTTCACCGGAAATTTTTTTGATGAAATTTTGTCATAAAATTTATATCAAAAGATAGCCCTTGAAGAGCTCTACAGATTTATGTAAAGGGTATAGGATGGGGATGACCGGAACTTCATAAATCTAAAGAAAAAAGTGATGATTTGTGTTTGGTTTTTCTTAGATCTATGAAGTTTGGCTATGGATAAAGATGAATGGTTTGTGGATTTGTGTAGAGGAGGGTGAAAGGAAGTAGTGGTAAAATTTTGGAGAGATTTTC
>JAJONR010011855.1:0-14677 GCA_029582245.1 Solanum etuberosum | reverse complement strand
CTCATAATCATACAATCAAGAGGTGATTCATGGCATATAGTTATTCGTTCATACTCATTTACATTAGGTGTGATCAATAATGCAACATTCACATACATGCAATACAATGAAGCAATTACTAACATACATCACACAAACATGAAATCACAACCATCACCTACCTCGAACAAAGCTTGAATCCCCTAAGAAACTTGATTCTTCCCTTTCCGGATTCTTTCCGCTTGTTCTTGGTCTACAAACAATCAATATAACGCGAGGATTAATAAACAAGACCTAATTACCCGGATTATAATCAATAATATCAACCCTAGGCCAAACCCTTGATCCCCATACCTAGTTTAGGGCTTCTTCCACCATAAATCCCAAATCAAAACCCTCCCCCATTGATAATTACCCAAGAAACTAATTTCTACGGATTGATAAATGGATTCAGGAAGTAAAAATCTTACCTTTGGTGCTAGAAGAGGTGGAAAACCTTCAAGAAATATCCCTGGATCATTTCTTAGCTCTCAAGATCGAATGTTGCAGAATAATAATATTTTTGGGATTTATTTCTGACTTAAGTCGCGACTGTCCCGCCATAGCGGACCTCATCCCGCTACAGCGGCCCTGCCCTGGCGACTTGCATGGAGACAGAGAGTAAATTAAAGAGTTTTAAACCCCCATTTCATAACACACCTTCAATCCATGACACTCAGAAATTATCCGTTCACGCTAAGATCAGTTTCGGGAGTTCTACTCGCTTGAATTCGATTCCGTAAATTTGTACGGGTTCCTTAACGTCTTAGCTATCTACTCATGTGATCAAATTAATAATTAGATCTCTCATTCGTTACCGAATTTCCCTAGACCTTACTGACTCCGATTTCATCCAAATCTGAACTAGGTTAGGAAATTCCAAGTTACTACCAAAAAGTTTTCCGTACCAAATTTTTCCCTGTTGTCTTTTCTATAACGACGGGAACAGGTCGTTACAATAGATACCAATTTACTCCTCACTCTTCCTCGAGTGACAATCTAGGAAAAATGGGCTAAAGTGAGAGTAGAGTAGTACCTGAATCGATGAACAACTGTGGATACTTGTCTCGCATGTCCTTCTCGGTTTCCCAAGTGGCTTTCTCAACTGGACGATGCTTCCATTGAACTTTCACGGACTTAATATCTTTGGTCCTCATATTCTGGACATCACGATCAAGAATTGCAATCGGTTCCTCCTCATACTGAAGGTCTTTGTCTAACACAACTGAGTCCCATATTATGATGTAATCCCCATCTCCATGATATCTCTTCAACATGGACACATGAAATACCGGATGAACTCCCGATAGGTTAGGAGGTAAATACAACCTATACGCCACTGGCCCTACACGGTCAAGAACCTCAAATGGCCTAATGTATCGGGGACTAAGCTTGCCCTTCTTGCTGAACCTCATTACCCCTTTCATGGGTGATACCTTAAGAAGAAATTTCTCACCAGTCTGAAATGCCATGTCTCTTACCTTATGGTCTGCATACTTTTTCTATCGACTTTGGGCTGCTAGGAGCTTTGCTTGGATGCTCCTTACCTTCTCTTGAGCATCCTTCACCAAGTCAACCCCCAAAGGTTTCACATCTCCAGCCTCAAACCATCCTATGGGTGATCTACATCCTCTTCCATACAACGCTTCGAATGGTGCCATATCAATGCTGGAGTGGTAACTATTATTGTAGGAGAACTCGCACAATGGTAGGAACTTATCCCAATGACCTCCAAAGTCAATCACGCATGCCTTCAACATGTCCTCTAACACTTGGATAGTCCTCTCCGACTGCCTATCCATCTGTGGATGGAAGGCTGTGCTAAAGGTGAGTTGAGTACCCAAATTTTCATGAAATTTTCCCTAAAACATGGATGTGAACTGCGTACCACGGTCTGAGATGATAGAAAGGGCCACCCCGTGCAGCCTTACTATCTCTTTTACATACACCTTAGCCAATTGCTGCATATTATAGTCTACTCTGACCAGAATAAAATGGGCTGACTTAGTCAATCTATCAAGAACTACCCAAATAGAATCATACTTTCCCAATGCCTTGGGAATACCAACTACGAAATCCATAGCTATCCTTTCCCACCTCCATTCCGGAATTGGCATTCTCTGAAGCAAACCTGCAGGCCTTTGATGTTCATATTTTACTTGTTGGCAATTTTGACACTTAACCACAAACTCCGCTATATCTTTCTTCATGCCAGACCACTAATAGAGTCGTTTCAAGTCTCGGTACATCTTGGTCACACCCGGATGAATGGAATACCTCAAACCATGGGATTCTGTCAATAAACTCTGAATCAAGTCGCCCACTCTGGGAACACAAATTCTTCCTTTAAAACTGGAGCATGCCCCCCCATCAAGAACCATATCTTGTGCCTTACCAATCACTGTCTTCTTTCTAAGCTCATTCAAATTTTCATCCTCAAACTGTTTGGCCTTGATCTCCTCAATGAAGGTGGCTCTAACCTCAATGTTAGCTAACACCCCACCTTTTCCCAAGATGCCCAACTGCATGAACTTAGATTCCAAGGTTTGGATTTCCTTAGCCAAAGGTCACTTGGATACACTCAAGCAAGCTAAACTACCCATACTCACCGCTTTTCGGCTTAGTGCGTCCGCCACTACATTAGCCTTACCCGGATGATACTGGATGGTCACATCATAATCCTTGAGTAACTCCATCCACCTTCGCTGTCTCAAATTCAGATCCTTTTGAGTGAATACATATTGTAGGCTACGGTGGTCAGTAAATACTTCACACTTAACACCATAAAGATAATACCGCCAGATCTTAAGAGCAAACACTACCGCTGCCAACTCTAAATCATGTGTTGGGTAGTTTCATTCATGAACTTTCAACTGTCACGATGCATAAGCGATGACATTCTTATCCTGCATTAATACAACACCCAAACTCGAATGTGAAGCGTCACAATAGATAATAAAATCTTTACCTTCCACCGGTAGTGCAAGAATAGATGTTGTGGTCAAAAGAGTCTTGAGCCTTTGAAAGCTCTCCTCACATTTTCAGTCCATTCAAATGGTATCTCCTTTTTGGTCAAATTTGTCAAGTGTGCGGCAATAGAATCAAAATTTTTCACAACCGACGATAGTAGCTTGCGAGCCCCACAAAACTCCTAATTTCAGTCACAAAACTTGGTCGGACCGAATTCCTAACCGCTTCAATCTTTTGGGGATCTACCATTACCCCTTCCTTTGAAACTATATGCCCCAAAAAGGCAACCGAAGTCAACCAAAATTCACACTTAGAAAATTTTGCATACAACTTTTGTTTCCCAAGAACACCCAGAATAATACGAAGATGGTCGGCATGCTCTTTCTTATTTTTCGAATAAACCAGATATCATCAATAAACACTATAACAAACGAATCAAGAAATGGTTTGAACACCCATTCATCAAACTCATGAAAGTTGCAGGCGCATTTGTCAACCCAAACGACATAACTAGAAACTCGTAGTGCCCATAGCGGGTCCTAAATGCCGTTTTTGGTATATCCTCAGGCCTAATCTTTAATTGATGATAGCCAGACCTTAGATCAATCTTAGAGAAAACTGATGCACCCTTCAACTGGTCAAAAAGATCATCTATCCGAGGCATGGATATTTGTTCCGAATGGTTACCCTATTCAATTGTCGATAGTCTATGCACATTCTCATACTACCATCATATTTCTTAACAAACAAGACAGGAGCACCCCATGGGGAAGCATTAGGACGAATGAAACATTTATCAAGAAGTTCTTGGATTAGAGCCTTAAGCTCTCTTAATTATGTCGGAGCCATGCGATACAGAGGGATGGAAATGGGGCGAGTACCAGGTTCCAAGTCAATACAAAAATCTATATCTCTATCCGGAGGCATACTAGACAAATCAGTAGAAAACACTTCTCTAAATTCTGACACCACAGGAATAGACTCAATAGAGGGAGACTCAACCTCAACATCCCGAATATCCAAATAAGCCAAACAACCCTGCCCCACCAGTTTCCTAGCCCTTATAAAGGATATGATCTTAGCTGTCTTAGGCTTGTACACCCCTTCCCACTCTAACTTTTCCCTACCGGGGATCTCTAGAGTCACAGACTTAGTATTACAATTAAGCACAACATAATAGGGGGACAACCAAGTCATGCCTAATATTGTATCGAAGTTAGCCATATCCAAAATAACCAAATCAACCCAAGTCTGAAAACCCATAAACAAGATAGGACAAGCACGATAGACATGGGTGACTATGACAGACTCTCTAACTGGGGTAGAAACATGGATGGGGGTATCAAGTACATCACAATTCATATCAAATCCCAAGGCAAACTGAACGGACACATAAGAATAAGTAGAACCCGGATCAAACAACACATCAGCCATCCGGTCACAAACAAGAATAGTACCTGTGATCACTGCATCAGAAGACTCTGCCTTGCTCTTTCCCGGAAAGGCATAACACTAAGCCCTGTCATCTTGACGGGCGACTTCCCTACCTGGCTGCGCCGTACCTCTGCCTACGTTACCATTTCCTCAACCTCCAAGACCTCGCTGATTTCCTCCTCGCCCACTTTGTGGACGTCCTCAACCATTATTACCATGGAATACCGGAGGCTTCAGTTTTAGAAACTTGGTGAACATTTCGTGCTCATTACCAGTCATTACGGGACCCAACAAAGGATGGAAGAAAACATCAGTACCTACAGTTCCACCCACCTTGGGAACAGTGATAGCAATAGGGGGATTGGCGGGAGCTTGAGTTGCTTGAACTCTGGGGAGAACTCCAGGACCAACCAATCCTTTCAGGAACGACATAATCTGTTGAGCTAACATTGGGTCTATGGGAGGAATACCTGTAGTCTCAGCCTGCACTTCTTCCTCTTGTCCAATATCCTCATCATTCTCAACCTCTACATTCTCCTCTATCTCTTCATGATGCGCTGGAGGATTCTCATTTATGGGAGCATTCTCAACTGGAGCTCCACCTCTAGTGGGTGCTACCCTTCCACGGCCTCCACCCCTTGCTCTTCCTCTACCCCTGCCTCGACCGCGACCTCTTGATGCGGACTCCTCAGCGGGCTTATTGACGGGAGCTACGGGCCTGACACCGTTGAAGCGAGTGTTAACCATCTGCGGACAGAAGAGTGAAGAAGGTTAGATACCAATTTGGATCACCAAATACCAATTGGAATCAAGTTATAGCACGAAAGGAGATAAGAGAAAATAGAGAGATTTCCTAAAGCCTATAGCCTCTCGAAAAAAAGTACAGACGTCTCCGTACCCTTCCACAAGACTCGACTAGACTCGTTTTGGTACACCGAGATCAACAAACCTAGGGGTCTGATACCAACTTTATCACGACCCAGACCTTCGTGAGTGACACCCACACTAACCCTCCGATGGGAGAATCGTTAGTACAACCCAAAACCAAGCACTTAACCAAAAATACTAAACATTTTAAGCTACGGAAGCAGGTTTAAATGCGGAAAACTAAAGTTCCCATAAACTTCAAAAGTGTAACAATCGATACTAAAAACAATGCGGAAATAACGCTTAGAACCTGAAAGTAAATATACTAAAACTCTAACTAACATGTCTACGAAAGTGGGTACAACCCAAACTAAACAAGAGAATTATCTAAAGAACTAGTCTAAGTCTGAAGAAATAGACTAAACAAAAAGGAGAACTCAAGGCAGCCCGGAAGAACTGGCTCACCCTTGAATTCGATGCTGATCACTGATCTCTTAAACGAGGTCTGTCAGTAGCCGCGTGAAGATGCCATGTACTCAACAAAGAAAGAGCAAGTGCAATATCAGTACACAACCGCAGTATCAGTACTGGTAGGATCACACGGCTATTCCAATAAGTGAAACATATATAAGTCATTACAACACCATAAACATGCATACACCGAACATATACAATATCAATTATCATTTACGAGCAACGTACAATTTCACAATCTCAATAATACGCATATATACAACAAGTCATTGGTCTTCTCATGGAACCCATACCCAAACTGTTAGTGTGTCGGATCGTGATACCCGATCCAAGTTAGTGTGTTGGATCGTGACACCCGTTCCAATATGTATGTCGGTACGTGACATCTGATCCCAGTTAGTGCGTCAGAACGTGACACCCGATCCATTCAACATACCACAATCACAATCACAATGTACATTCTCATAATCATACAATTAAGAGGTGATTCATGGCATATAGTTATTCGTTCATACTCATTTACATTAGGTGTGATCAATAATGCAACATTCACATATATACATGCAATACAATGAAGCAATTACTAACATACATCACACAAACATGAAATCACAACCATCACCTACCTCGAACAAAGCTTGAATCCCCTAAGAAACTTGATTCTTCCCTTTCTGGATTATTTCTGCTTGTTCTTGGTCTACAAACAATCAATATAACGCGAGGATCAATAAACAAGACCTAATTACCTAGATTATAATTAATAATATCAACCCTAGGCCAAACCCTTGATCCCCATACCTAGTTTAGGGCTTCTTCCACCATAAATCCCAGATCAAAACCCTCCCCCATCGATAATTACCCAAGAAAATAAGTTCTACGGATTGAAAAATGAATTCGGGGAGTAAAATCCTTACCTTTGGTGCTAGAAGAGGTGGAAAACCTTCAAGAAATATCCCTGGGTCGTTCCTTTGCTCTCAAGATCGAATGTTGCAGAATAATAACGTTTTTGGGGTTTATTTTTGACTTAAATCGCGACTGTCCCGCCACAGCGGACCTCATCCCGCTACAGCGGCCCTGTCCTGGCCGGAATAATACCGCCCTGGCAGCTTGCACGGAGACAGAGAGTTAATTAAAGAGTTTCAAACCCCCATTTCACAACACACCTTCAACCCATGACACTAAAAAATTACCCTTTCACGCTAAGATCAGTTTTGGAACTTCTACTCACCCGAATTCGATTCCATAAAGTCGTACGGGTTCCTTAACGTCTTAACTATCTACTCATATGATAAAATTCATAATTAGATCTCTCATTCGTTACCATATTTCCCTAGACCTTTCTGACTCTGATTTCGTCCAAATCTGGACTAGGTTAGGAAATTCCAAGTTACTATAATAACATTTTTCAGACCAAATTTTTTCCCCGCTGGCTTTTCTATAACGACGGGAACAGGTCGTTACAATTTCAAAAGTAAAATTGAGAAATTTAAAATTTCCAAACTATAGGTCCATGCATGTGCAATATTTATGATATATCGAGTAAGAGGAGAAAAAAATATTCAAATGGAACTCACCAAAAATGCCAAAATCAAGTCAGAGTGGTTCTTGGGCTCGATGCACTTTTCGAGTTGGGTTTGTCTCGATCTGTTGATTTTTTTCCTTTAAGCATTCCTCGATGTATTTAGGGATAAAATAGAGATTTCTTATGGCGATGTAAACCTGGTTTCTCTAAAAATTATGGATGGGCTGCTTTCCCATAAGATTACACTGGAAGAACCTCAATTGAATCATAAATAACATAAATATATAGTTACAAAACTTGATACATAAATTGTTACCAAAATTGCTACCAGATAGTCAAAAAGAAAAACATGCATGCACATCACTAAGTAAACACTGAGTTAGAGAAACATGTAGATCTAGAATAGTAAAATTTTGTTACCTTCTCGAGTAGCAAGTGACATGGCTGAATATCATCTATGAAGTATGGATGAAAAATGGGATAAATTAAAAGATAATTTTGATAAATCAAGAACTCTCAGATGACAATGTTTATGCACAGACACAAATTCAATTTGAGTGCAGAGCCACATGTAATTGTTCTTGAGGTGGGTGGAGAAGAACCTAAGCAGAAGAAAGACAAAAAGTAAGGAAAAGTACACAAAAGAATATGAACAGAACAATAGTAGACGTGGTTTGCTTACAAAAGAGAGAGCAATACACGTTTAGCATGAAAAGGTCAAACTATCAAATGGACCAAGTATAATGTAGCATTCACATAAATTTCGGTACAAAACATAATTGCAGTGTTCGTACAAAAGCTTGTTGGCTTATAAATAAGAGAATGTACCAAATAAGTGATCTAGGGAGGTTAAAATTGAGTTATGTATCGCATAGACATCGAATAAGAAACATGAAAACTGACTTATTTATGCAAAAGTAATGCATGGAGTGTTAATGAATGAATTGATTTGTAGCACCCCTAAAAATTAAAATAACTAAAGGTCACTAAAAAGCTCAGTGTGCTAACTATATTAATTTAAGTACTATATATCAAGCACTAATTATAAGAACAATGTTATGCGGATATGATAAGAAGTTTATGAGATATATAAAAAATTTATTTAGGATCTAAAGAAAGCCCTAGGCCTAGTTGAGTTAAAAAATTATGTTACAGACTTAAGTTTAAAAAGATCTTACACAAGATCTACCTACAAATGAACACCATTTCTAAGATATACATGACTATATTATGAATAACCAATTTGATGAAATCTCTAAAAATCTGATTTTTAATAGTTCAAATTGTTTATCATTTGAACACTCTTATAAGGAATTGTGACCTTTTTATTAGGGTAACAAAACAGTTATGCAAACATGTGTGAGTCACATGGCATGGAGTATGTCCCCATAGAACCAATTACGAAGGGGTTTGTGGCCAACCTCAAAAAGTGGTCAAGGAATCTAAAAAGGATCCTAGGTTGTGTGAGCCTCACAGCCACCAACAAATCTTTGAGTCGTTAAAAAGAGACTCATTTTTTATGAGGTCTTAGATTCTAGAGATGTCACGATTCAAAAATGGATGTGATAGCACTTTCCTCTTCCCACCGAGATAAGTCAGCCTCAACCCAATAAAAATAAAAGAAAAGCAGAAAACAGTAAAAACCAGAATAAGATAAAGTGGAAAAACCTATTCTTCTATTATCACCCCCAATATATCAATCTTTATTTCTCAAACATAACAAAGCATAAGAAAAGGAAAGAAAAGGCCCACTGAATGACAAGCAACTACCTCTTCAAGTCTTGACGAGCCTCGAGGTCAATAGAAGGAGAAAGAGATCATATGGTTCCGAGCTCGGAACCTACACAAGTGTAAAAGCAAGGATGAGTACCAACAACATAGTACCCTGCAAGGAACCTACTAAACAAGCAACTAGATAGAAATCGAATACCCCTTACACTCCAACCGAAACTCCTCAAACTACAACATGCAAAGAAATCAACCCAACCTAGTAATTCTACAATACACGGCTCACAAACCCAATATTCACAGCTCAATCTTCACAATTCAATAATCAACGAATCAAATAAGTCAATCTCAATGACAAGTAGCTCAGTCACACATAACAATTTCATCATTTACAATTCACAAGTAAGTCACGCATACGAATCAAGTGTATCAAGTCACTATGATCATCACTAGTCGGAACCATTTCCCATAGATTTTTAACACTCGCCGGCAAAGACCTCGACATGACAGCACTTGCCGGCAAAGACCTCGGTATGATAACACTTGCCGGCAAACACCTCGGCATAATAACACTTGTCGGTAAAAACGTCGACATAATAACACTTGCCGACAAAGACCTCAGCATAATAACACTTCACATGTCTCATCACGGTGTTCAACGATCAAAGCACACAAGCAATATCACACCACATAGAAGAGACAATAATTTGCACGATTCAAGTCCACATTCATGCTTTCAAGCATTTCATCAATCAATCAATAAGGGTTACATTAAGGCAATTCACATCATCATGATCAACACATAACCTTTTTTATTTCAACCCCTTTTTATTCATTTAGATATAACAAGCGGACAATTCAAACTCTTCACTTCATTCCCATTACTCCCCACACGCATTCAACAAAAGGAAGCATACAAATTCAAACTAGAATACAAAGTTTAGGAAGCCACTTGCCTTAAATCAATCAACAATCACTCCAATAGTTGAGTTTTCCCCTTCCGAATCACTTCCGAAGCCACACAATCTATAAATAAGTAAGTATTTACGATCACTTTCCGAAAACAACCGCATCCACAACCATTCCCTTGAATGGTGGGTCAATCTACACAAAACCCAATTCTAACATTAAGATTTGAATCCAAAATTTAATACTTGAAAACATTACCAAGGCTTTAGGAAATCATTATGGAAAATCATTTCGAAATAGGACTTGAAATCGGTTCACAAACTCCATTTTAGCTAAGAACTTGAGTTCTTAAAAAACCTCATTATTTACCAATCAAAACTCCATATTTTATTGCTAAAACTCATAATTAATTAATGGAAAATGAAGGTTTAGGATCAAGAATACTTATCCAGATGTTCTAGCACAAAAAATCCTCTCAAAATTGTCACCAAGGGTCCCCAAAGCTCAAAATTGAAAAAAATGGCTTAAACCCCGAAATGGCAGGCCAAAAATCATTCCAGGTATCGTACAAGTGAGCCACTAAAATCTCGGGCATCACTTCTGCTAAGCTCGCCATCGCGAACAGGTCATTCACGATTGCGAAGCTCAAGGGAAGTTGACCCTTCGCGAAAGACACCAGGTTCAGACACCAGAAAAATACAGCTAATTGTCAAAACATCGAAAGGACCCTCGAGATTCGTTTGGAACCCCATACACACAAACCACATATGTAAATCGATTATATTCGACGTTTCGGACTCAATGGAACCGTCAAAACATGAATCTGAGGTCTCTTTGACCCGACATTCATGAAAACCACAAGAAACTAACTCACGCCTAAAAAGGCTAAAAAAAGTCGGAATCTCTCAAAAATCAACCATGGCCTCAACTAGGCCTAAAATCATCCTCCGAATCCAATGTAACTCTCAGAATTCCAATCCGTGAACCCCGAATATTGACCAAAGTCAACCCCAAATGCTAAATTTTCACCATTTCACAACTTAGGGCCTCAAATCCTTAGAAAGACTCAGAAACTGAAACCGACAACTCTCAGGGATAGATTTCACATTTCAGGACTGATGGAATCGACGGAATCTCATACCGACACTCAAAACTCCAAAAGACACCAAAAACTAGGTTTTTAACAACTTAGCCTTTCAAACTCAAAATTTACCAAATTCTCAACTTTTAACTCAAAGTTCAAAACTAACTTTTCAAACTCAATCAAAAACGACTCAGGGTCGACATGAAGAGGGAAAAAATGGTAATTTCTACAAAAAAAATAAAAAATGACCGACTGAGTCATTACAAGAGAGTAATTAGAGGAGCATAACCCTTTTAAATATACATAAAGGTAAGTGTTTATAATGCATTTATGGTTGGATAACACCATTTAATGCCAGAATCTAATATTCGTATGAATTAAAATCCATAGAAATTCATTGATACTTCAAGAATTTCTACAATGTTTTAATGTTAGGGCTTTGAACTCACAAGAAGTATGAGGTGAACACTTGGGGAATACAATGGAGTAAAAATCATTATTTGAATGATATACTATATTATTTTTTGAATGGGCTATTCTCAATTAGGGTTGTTGATGTAAAATAAGGTGAATAGCTCAATTAAATTTTTTGATTAATAGTTCTGATGAGTCTAATTTCTAACACCTTTAACATTTAATTGTGGTTAATTACTGAGTTATAAGACATGGATATGGCTTAACTCTTAAGTATCAAGAATTGTTATTTTGAAATTTTTAGTCATATTCTAAGTCTTAAATGGTTATTTATGTATATTCATACATGCGTTGATGTATTTTGGATACCAAATTGTTGGCGATGTATGAGTAATTTACCAAATTGAGACATAGTAATATTGTTTTGGATCTTAAAGTTGAGGTACGTTAAGATTTACTCTTTTTGATGTATTTTTTCTAAACATATTGAAATACATAATATTTGTATATGTGAGTTTGTGTTTGTGGAGGCGAGCGGGTAAAAGCATCATCATATTGTAAAAATAATATTATATGTGAAGTTTCATTTAAATTTTACAAATGAATATTAAAAAGAAAATCTTGTTTAGAACTTGTTGATGAAATGACACTTGTAACAAGATTTTATAAAATTTATCGATGTTATATGCTTTGGGACTTAAGCCCAAGATCGTGTCTTACAACTCAGTCCGTAATCACAATTAAGGTATTAAAGGTGTTAGAATCATCAGAACCACTAATCAAGAATTTCAATTCTACTATTCACCTTCTATTAATCATATATACTATATGGTGCTATATATTGATATGTTTTCATTTTCTTTCTTATGTTTTCTTCATTATTTTCTTCTTCTTTTTATTTGAGTTTGTTGCACTTGCGTCAAGGGTCTTTTAAACACAACATCTCTACCTCTACGGTGTAGTGGTAAGATTTGCGTACACTCTATCATCTTTTGGTCCCATTTTATGGAATTTCACTAAATATATTGTTAGTGGTGGTGCTATTGACATGTTTTCTTGAAAATATGTTTTTTTTGAAGTCTTAATAATTGGAATAGCACTTATTGTACTTTCAAATTAGAAGAATTGATGCTTGAATTGCTAGAGGATTTGATATAAGATAGTTTGTATTTGATATGTTCAAAAGAATGAATTGGCATGAACCATCATTTGATGAAAACAAATTTGTTAATGCTATTAGGACATGAATTTACTTTAAAAATATTTAATATTTTGAAGTTACTTGTGCTTACTGAGATTGACTTTATATAAATTGTAATTAGGGTGTATAATATTTTCATTCAGTTGATCACCTAATTGACCTTGAATCATGTGTCAATATTGGTATAATACTCTCAATCAAAAGTATAATAATTTAAATATGATTTAGAACTAAGGAAATTATTTTAATAACTTACTTCATTTGAATATAATTCACATACTTTTATTAAAATCATGGTAGTATATTACACTTGCCTTTTCATTTTGAATGGTATATAACTTCATTTGATGTTACTGTTTATTACTTTGTATTAGTGGTCGTTTGCATCAATTTTTCTAATAATATTTTATTCTAAGTTTGAGTTAGAGAGAACCAATGATGCTTATCGAGTGACAGTACCAATATTCACTAATCGTTGTTTCCAGATATAGTTGCCGGTTGACTTCTCTTCTAATTTGTCGATACGAGAAGTAAATTGTTATGTGAATGAATCAATATCTATACATAAGCCAAAATCCAGATCATGTGTCAGGACTGAATAGAGATATTCTCTTCCCACCTAGAGCTAAGAAGCAAGTTCCGATAGCCTATGATGAAATAGAACAAAACAAAAATGGCTATGCAAATAAGTGTTATTAGTTCATGAGGCTAGCTCTTTTTAAGACCTTCGTTTATTTTTCATATTTTAGAAAGAGGTGTGACATTTGCTAAGTTGGTAGGGCTAGGGTGACTCTCTTTTTGAGGTACATGGGGAGGCACTGAAATATTTTCGTTAATTGGAAATCAAATACTTAGGGGTCGTTTGGTACAAAGATGAATAATGCAGGGATTACTAATGCAGGGATTACTAATGCTGGGATTAGTAATGCTGGAATTAATAGTGCAGGGATTAGTAATGCAGGGTTTATTTTTACCAAGTGTTTGGTTCATTGTTTCCCACCTCATCTTATGTTTGGATTAAAACTTTATAACAAACTTCTTTCCAATTATACCCTTGAATTATTATGTAATTGAGTTAAGGTAAATAATTGCCGAACAATATTATTTTTTATGGCCTTCTAACTAGCTATGAGAAGAACAATTTTGTTGTCATGTTTGCCTCTTTCTTTTTCCACTTAAATTATTTGAGGATAAATAATTGTCATCTTAGTATTGATTACTTACAAAATGTCAATTTTCAATTAAAAAAAAGATAAACTATCAACTTTTAAAATTGAAAAGACGGTAAACAATAGTAAAATTGAATAAATCTTCTACATTTACACATAAAAATTGCAAGTCGTAGTTTTAATATGTATGCAATTTTATAAATTGTTTAAAATATAAATAATTAGAAAACCACAAAAATATATATACAGTTAGAATCGCTAGATCTGAGTTCATCAGAAGTATATTGTTTCTTCGATAGACCCCTTGCTCGTGTAAAAATTTACCATACAGCTATTAAACTATCACATGATCTTGCATATTTTGGTCTGGACGGCTTGGCGGACTACCGCCATACCCCTAGATCCTGCGGTTAATGGTATCAGGCTCTAGAAAAGTTAATGGAGTATATGTAATAAGAATTCTCAGTTGACATAGGTATGGTTTCTACAGATCTGATCATGGATTAGAGAGAAAGTAGTACGAAAAGTACTAAACTTGAAGAGGTAGATATACCTCAAGATCTGGATTTGTTAAACAAATGGACTATTCCTGAAGTCAAGATAAAAACCATCTATGATTTTGGTTGGTTTGACAGATTGTCAACCTCTAAACAATTGATAAAAACAACTGAGCAATCTTTAGCTCTAAACTCTTCTGAACAGACTATTCAATTATTGAATAAAAGAGATCTTAAAGGTATGTTTAAATTTATGCATATTGGCATGGTTCAGATCGCGTTTAAACCGCTAACTCTTAAAGGGTTACCAGAGACCTTTCTAGCTGCTCTTCGTGATGCTAGAAATCTAAATTTCAGGCAGTCTCTTATGGGTTCGATTGAATCCACCGT
>JAJONR010011854.1:0-19424 GCA_029582245.1 Solanum etuberosum | reverse complement strand
TATTAAAAAAAAAGGGTCCCCAACATCCCAAATCCCCCCCCCCCCCCAAAAAAAAATAAATCCAAACAAGTCCCCCCCCCCTCTCTCTCCCTAAAGGAACTTACTATCTGTGATTTTAGAGGTGAATGGTGATACCTTTAATTTCTGTTTTGGGTTTTATTTTCCCTTTCTAGTTTCTTGGCTTTCAGTTTTTCCTTTCTCCTTTCCTCGGGGGTTTCTATTATTTCATTAAAAGAAAATTAGATGGGGGTTTCTATTTCCTTTCATCAACCTACAATTCTCATGAATTCACTTGGATGCACGATTTGTAATCAATACACTTTTTTTTGTTGCAGAATTTGAATCACGATTTGTAATCAATACACTTTTTTTTTGTTGCAGCATTTGAATCAATTTAGTAATATATATATTTTAGTTTGATCAGTTAGTTAGTGATTAATTTATAAGAAGCATGTTTATGTTCTTGTAATATTTTTATTCTAAAATTGCTGAATACTCTCTTTGCCCTGCTACTTCTATTAGTGCAGACTTGTACTTGTGTGATGACTGGTAATAAAGATTTCTGAATATTGTGGTATCTAAACTTGTTTCGAACCCTTTTGCAATGCATAGGTTATCTTCTGATATCACTGATATTAATTCATCTTGGAGACTCTTCATTCTAGTGCTCGATCTTGTCACTACATTCATCTTCCAATGTAATGGTAGGGACAGCTGAGTTCCATCTTTTACTTGAGTAACTATTGAAACATTGCTGCCTTTAATTTGATTTTACTTTAATTCAAAATGTTCTTGCTTCCTTTGCAGTGTTATAGGGTAAAAAAGCGTTGACTATTGTCGAAGGAAATCAATTATGAAGTTTTGACAAGTTTCTTTGAATTTCTTCTGGTTGGAAACTCAAGCTTCAATGACGTTCTTGCTTTTGTGATGAAACTCAACCTTGATGATGATGTTCTTGATTTTCTGATGACCTTCTTTCTGTTTGGAGAAGAGGTTGTCCATGTTTAATGGACTGTTTGGCTGTCCTTGCAAGTTTTGTGGCCATCTATAGCGCCCTATGCCATGGTCAGGGTGCTTGCCCTTCTGTAATTAGTCTTTCACTACCTCTGGCTAAAGTTAATGCGTTTATTCCGTTCTGTCTTTATGCCATATGTGACACTTATGTTTTCTATACCTTGCTATATTCTGCGAATATGAAACGGATTTGACATTTATAAGGTTCAAACTTATACTAATCCTCAATCCCAAACAGGTTTGCGATTGGCTCTATACATTCTCAATCCCAAGCTAGTGGAGTGTATGTTACTTGTGTTTCACAATTTTTGCATAACCTGACAGCGTCGGATTAACCATTCTTGTTCTATTTTTAATTCCTTTTATAAGGAACTGCTTCAATTTAAAAATATCGATTTAGCTTTACTTCAGTTTTTACCATGAATAGAATTAGTCATGGTTGAAGCTGGTGAAGTGGTTCTGAGGCTGCTCAGCCTTGTGCCAAATGGTTTAATGAGTACACTTTCCATCCATAGATGCAGTTTGTGGACACATGAGATTTAATTGAACCTTGGGAGTGGGAGGTTCTTTGGCAGGAAATGTTTTACCCCTCTCTTAGTAAACTAAAATTGCAATAGAGCCACAAAGTCCGCTGGTAAGAGTTACCCAACACTGGAAAAGTGATTTCAGAGAAGTAACCTGTATGCATTGTGAAGCCAGTGCTGACAACTCAAACATGAAAATTGTTACTTATTAACAACTCAGCTGAATATTGAAAGAAGAAATTACAAGAAGTCAAGAAATCCTTTTTTTTATCATTTAGATGAATAAAATATTATGATTCTTAAGAACTTAACAGGGCCCTTCTCCTCCTAATCAAACAAACAAACAAACAAAGACGGGTATCTTGTTTGCCACATCAACTATGGTCATGAAGTGATCATTTCTGTGTTTTCAATAATTGACCATGAGGAATGTAAGTACAACTAAGTTATTGATATATGTCGATAAATGTAATCTTAGAACGAAAGAAGTTTTACGAGTTACATTGTTTTGTGTTGGTAGAAAAGAGGCATGGCATGGTCGGGACAGAAATGGCCTTCGAGCTCAACATGTTATGCCTTCCCCATCAGTGTCAAGTGATCAATATGTTGATATCGATAGGCTATGACTAAAAGAATAACAGATTGGCCAAATGATTTACATTGCTTCTCAATGCAGGCTGTGCTAGTGGTGTTGCTGGAGAGAAGTATGTGACAAAGATGAAAAGCTCTCCCCCTACCCCCACCAGTACACAATAGATAGGCATAAATAAAAGGCATCTTGTGGTAAATTCGGACGTTTTCTTAACATCCCAGCCCTCCCAAGAAATTCAAATCTAGTGAGAACAATTTTTGACAAGTGAAATTGGCAGGCTATCTTGAAGCAGGATCTCTGTATCTCTTGAAAATGTCTTCAATATCATCCATTACTTGAGGTGGCAAAGGTCTCTCAGTTGTCAAAAAAGCATCAATATCTTCTTTTAATTGATGCACCGAAGTTGCACCTATAATTGAACTTGTCATAAAGGGACGGTCTCGGGCAAATCCTAGGGCTAACTCAACTAGAGTTAGACCATGCTTCTTGGCCACTTCTTCATACTTTTTAGTTGCTTCCTGGAAATTAAACATGACAACACACCAAAAAAAACATCCAAGCAATCATTAAAACTTGCAGCATGGTATAAACTTCTCACATTGTACATGTCTAAAGTCACCCACGACTACTAAAGTAGAAATGCATTTTCACATTGTAACGTTAAAGACGAGCAACAATTCTCTGTTTATTCTTCAACCTCCTACTACTGTGTGATCCTGAGAGGTGGAGCCATGATTTGAGGTTTGTGGATTCTGAATTTTATTGGGGTGTGGGTTCTGAATTTTAAGACAGGATAAGAACCTCAAGCTAATACATAATAACCGTCAAACTAATGAATGAGTACCGATACTCGATATATATTTTGAAAAGCAATGAACCACTTACACATTATATAAGTGTAAATATTATTATTAAAATTGCACTCAAAATGTGTTTTTTTACCTTTTCTAATTGTCAAATTTTCATGCAAATAAGTAGTTCTAACCTTAATCAGGTTTTGTGTGCAGATATGTAGTTCTCGTTTTTAAGTAGCGAGCTGAATTTAATCCATGACAAATTGTACCCAAAGCTTATCTTTTGGACACTGTCTAGGAAATATAGCAATAACAAAGTAATACACACAACACAATGGACAAAAATTCGCAGTATTAATTTATCGAACTGGGTGCAACTGCAGCCAAAAAAAAAATGCAGGGTCCAAAAGACAAATTCTTAGGATTTTTCTTTTCAAATTTATTGAAAAATTTCAAGGTTGTCAACTTCTATTTTTTAATGCTTTTCTTTTGGTTTGGGGTAGGGGGAGGAGGATACTGATTGTGGCATGGCGTCCCCTAAGTTACGCCTTCCAGACTCCAGTCGAACCCAAAACTATGTATTTCACCCTTGGCATACTTACACTTGAAAGTTTAATTTTTTGCCAACTTATAAAGCTACTCAAACAATCAATTAACTTTTCTTTCTTGTAAAACTTGAAAAACACGTACCTTGGCAAGGGATTTATTGTATCTTTCCATGTAGCCTGGGAACAGGTTAAGTCTTCCTTTTTTAGCAGCTTCAGAATTATTGTCCAAATACTTCCCCGATAAGGTTCCACCAGCCAGTGGAGAATAGGAAAGTAAGCCAATGTTACAGTTGTTTGGGTGGCATACTTCAACAAGATCAACTACAAAGAACAACCAAAAACTCGTTATGCTAAGCGGAAAATTAAAAATGTTGATGCTTGATGTAAATACAATTATTTTCTTTCTATCAAAAACAGCAGCAATGACTCACTCCTACGAAACATGTATTGCTGCATTTGATTGTTTACTAGGTTGTTTCATCAGGATAGGTTAGTTAATTTTACTAGGTTATTTTACAGTTGTTTTTACCAGTAGTAGGTTATTTATCACTTAAACCGTAAGGTCCCTTAACAACATTATCCAAGTACAAGAAAGGCCCAAAATTTATAACATGCCAATGTGGAACAAAAAAGAGTTCTTGTCAAAAGATAACAAATGTGATTTTGGAGTTTATAGTGTCAAATGTGATCATCCTCAAAAAACAGCTCATACAAATTGAGATAGTCAGATTGCGTCTATGATTAGCTACCATGGCAAGCAAAGTTTCCTGTATCTTAAAGATTAGCAGCGCTGCTGTTAGGCAGATTGCGTCTATGATGAGCATTGACAGCAGCCTTTAAGGATGTAATGGACTTATCCAGTGGATAATCACAGTCCTTAGAGAAATGACCTCATCAAAGTTGATCCAATTATACAATTTGGGTATTTACATATGTGCAAAAGTGGTTTAAGACAGATTAGAGAACAGATAACATGTGATTAGAAAGGAGATCAGAATCAGTTCACCAATATTCAAAAGAACCTTTAGAAAGTGGTTTTCTATTCTTTTATGAGGTACAGGCAGATTATTCTGCAGTGGTAGCACGGATGATATCAGTATTTTTGTGAATGGGAAAATGACCACTCATAAAGGAGTAGTATTAGGGACAGCTGTAAATGGAATTGGGGAAAACTGGATTCTAATAGTCTAAGAGTTAAGCAAATAGTATTCAGTGATGTAACTAACAAGATATAAAAATACTAAAATATCGATTTGTAAGCGAGCTGTTAAAGACCTTAACACTTGATCAGAAACCGATTGGCAAAGAGTAGAGTGAGTGTTCTAGGCTTATTGCTTAAGCACCTTGCACTCTTTACTTAATCATCACAGGAGTTCTTCATTTTCATTTTTTGCACTCCACCAATCATGCTACTTAAGATTAAAAGCAAAGCCTCTAGACAAATGAATCGACCCCATGAAGCATCTATGTGGATACCTCAAATGGATGCGTAGCACACAAACATGTTGTGTTAGAGTCCCACAATAGTTGAGGGTTTTGCGGTATAGTCTTTTATCATGATTTGGACAATCCTCACCTCACGAGCTAGATATTGCGGTTGATTTAGACACAGGGTCCATTTACCTATCCCTGATCTTGGTTTACCAAATGTTGGGCAACAATGTTCATATTCTACATGCTCCAAATATTTAGTTCTAAGAACGCAGGGTAGGGTATACTGAAGCCCATATTGGTTGAAGGCAAGGATTATAGTCTCTATATGTGATTTTGGATAATCCTTACCTCATGAGCTAGATTATGGGATCTATTTAGGCCCTGGGTCAATTTTTCTTAACAGGCTGAATGATAACAAAACCTCAAATTGACACCATGTTGAAAAAATTGATATCCGACTTCAACAAATTGACGATGGTTGGAGTACCGAGTACCTCAGCATCTTCATTAAGCATCTTGGAGTTCTTCTCATCTAATGGATGTCAGAACTCAGACCTCCTTTTACTCTTAAACAAAAAACCTATTACTCAACCTGTAAGAGCGCCAAAGTATGAACAGAAAAACTGACAAAAGTGCTGCAAAAATCAAAATATACGTTTAAGCTACATTTCTTGTTGAGAGGAGTTTCAGAGCTAAACTACTTTAGTAGGACATTAGAAAGGACAACTTACCCTCAAAGTGGCACCTAACCAGCAGACTGTAACTATTCTGAATGCTGACAATCTTCGGCAATCCTTCAACTTTCGCAGCATGGACAAACTCCATTACTCCATATGAAGTTTCATTGGAAACACCAATGTAGCGCACCTGTATAAATTAGTAATGCTTAATTATTCATAACAAGCATGAAAAATGCATAAAAATCAGGTTTGCTTATGTGCTATATAAGCATTGCAAAATGTGTAACTAAAACTAAACCATGCGTAAGAGACCTGATGTGCTTATTCACTAACATTTTCCGTTTACCAGTTCAGTTTCCTTGCAAGCATATAGGAGCGATCATGATATAACATGGTACGGTTTTGAAAACTTCAGATTTGGTAATTTCGATTTCTAAAAATGCTCTACCATTACCATACCATTTTTTTTTATATGGTTCCGTATTCGGTTTGTGCGGTATGGTAAATCGTAACCACAGTTTGTTCACTTCGACTTACGTACAAGGGAAATTATGACTTTTACAATGGTGGAAACTCTGTCATGCTCGAACAACAACAACATACCCTATGTAATCCCACAAGTGGGGTTTGGGGAGGGTAGTCTGTACGCAAACCTTACCCCTACCTTAAAAAGGAAGACAGGTGGTTTCCGATAGACCCTCACACAAAACAGATGAAAAAAATGACAACAACAAGAAGCAGGAAGAACAACAAGAAAATACAATAATCAAGACTAAAGAATCAACCAATAGAAATAGAAATAGAAATCTAAGAATACGAAAATACAAGACTAATTCTAATACTTTGGGAATGGGACAGCAAATCACTCAACTTCCTACTAACCTTCTATCCTAATCCTCGACCTCCACACCGTTCTATCAAGGGTCATATCCTCGGTGAGCTGCAGCCGCGCCATGTCCTACCTAATCACCTCACCCCAATACTTCTTAGGCCTACCTATACTCCTACTCAAGCCCTTTAAGACCAACCTTCTCGCACCTCCTTACCGTGGCATCTGCACGTCTCCTCTTCACATGTCCGAACCATCTCAACCTCAAATCTCGTACCTTATCCTCAATGGGGTCACTCCCGCCTAGTGTTGTGAAAAGCGACAAAAAGCGCGCTTAAGCGCTGTTAGGTTTTTTTTTTTTTTAACTTCTGTATAACACACTTGTCTGATGTGACTCAAACATTTCCCTCTTCTTCTTCTTCTGTGACTCCACATCTCAACGACTGTCGCTGCGACTCAAACAATAAGTTCTTCCTCTCTTTTCTTCTTCTTCTTCTCTGGACTCTCTTTCATGTTTTCAACGACTGTTTCTAGGGTTTTCTTTCCCCTGTTATGCTCTGTTTTTTTTACTGATCTGGTTTTGCTGTTTGCATTTGCTTAATATGTTAGGATTATGAGGATTATTGACTATCTTTTATTTTGTTTTTAATTAAAGAATTGTAAGATCTGCTTAAGATGTTATTTCTATTGTGTTCTTGGTTATTTATATATGCATATTTAATATTTTTTATTTTTGTACTAAATAACGCTTTAGTAGAAAAAAGTGTGTGCTTCGCTTCACGCTTTGGTGAAGCAAGCCCTCGCCGGTTTTTTCCGCTTCTCACTCTCCAAAACACTGCTCCCGCCTTGGCACGAATAACTTCATTCCTAATCTTATTCCTCCTAGTATGCCCACACATCTATCTCAACATCATCATCTTTGCTACTCTCATCTTTTGGACAACCAACACACTACCCCATATAACATAGTCGGTTTAACTACCACTTTGCAGAACTTACCTTTAATTATTTGTGGCACACTCTTATCACACAGAACACTAGATGCGAGCATCCATTTCATCCATCTCGGCCCAATACAATGCATGACATGCTCTTCAATCTCCCCATTACCTTGGATAATTAACCTTAGGTACTTGAAACTTGCTCTCTAGGGGATGATCCGAGCGTCAAGAGTCACGTCCGCATCCGCTTCATGGGACACCTCACTGAACTTACACTCCAAGTATTCAGTTTTTGTCCAACTCAACTTGAAACCTTTTGACTCCAGGGTCTGTCTGCAAACTTCCAGCCTCGCGTTAATGCCGCTTCGTGTCTCATCAATAAGTACTATATCATCCACAACATGCACCATGCCACCTCCTCTTGAATGTGTCGCCTCAAAACATCCATCGCCAAAGAAAATAAAAACGGGATAAGAACAGATCCTTGATGCAACCCCATTATGACTAGGAAGTGTTATGAATTACCTCCATAGTCCTGACCCAGCTCTTAGCACCATCATACATATCCTTAATCACCCTAGTGTATACTACAAATACACCTTTAGCCTCCAAGCATCCCCATAGAATCTCCCTAGGGACTTTGTTGTTTCTCATGCTCGAAATGAAGGAAAATTGTCTAGTGTTGGCTGGTAACGAACAAATGTCAAGTAATTTGTATTGTTATTATTTGTAATTAATTATTTAGTTCATCTTTAGTAGTAAACGGAAGAAGCTTTTAGTCCGAAGGATTTTAGACCTTTTATTAGTTTATATTTGGATTAATTAAATTATAATCTATATAATAATATACATGGATTGTATATGTAATTAAGTATTTTGGTATGGTATTCGGTATTTTAATATTTTTTTCTATAAAAACCGAATACCACACTTCTATAAATGCATAACCACAAATGCTATAATACCGAAACCGAAGTCCCAAAAAATTTGGTTTCGGTACGATGATTTGGTATTTACCAAAGTATGCACACCCCTACAAGCATATACCTTAAGTTTCTCACTTGGAAATATATTTTATATTATCATCTCGCAAGTATATTTAACAACTAAATGTGAAAATGCACTACAATATTTTTTGGTTATAAAAGAACCAACAAACAACACGATAACTAAGGTTTAATGTTCCACTTCAATGCAAATGATTTGAAGCCCTCTATTTACACATAAAAATTGTACTTCACATGTACAAGTAAACACGAGTTGCAATTCTGCTTGTTAACAAACCTAATAATTTTGTGACCATTTTCAATTTAGAACTCCTTTATTTAGGTGTTATTTGAAATCTTCTATCATTAGTCAATCCGCTGCTATAGATGCATCATAAATCTTCCTTTACAGTTGAAACCACAAATCCAGGAAAAAATGAAAGATATCCTAAGACTTTGATTAGTAAAATTATAACTATAAGGCATCTTACTTAATTCATTTCACTGACGGATCTGCAGTAATATTATTGCAATTGTTACTGCCTGCGAAAAAAGCAAAACATACCTTTCCTTCATCGATGAGTTCCTGAAAGGCTCTAAGCTGCTCAACGAAAGGCACACTTGGCCTCCATTTTGAAGTTTCATAAAAGAACTCGCCGAACAATGGAACATATCTGTCTGGCCTGAGAAGTTTTACATCAGATTACAGAAATGAGATAACCACCTCTTTACATATTTCACATGTGTTTGTGTGTATGTATCTCTATGTGTCTCTGTATTGACATATATGATATACACAACGAGAAAACAAGAGAGAGATAAACAAATTCAGACACAACGTGCAATTTTACAATTCTGTCAGACACAAGCAAGATAAAAACAACCCAATTTTTTTTGTCAAGTGTCTTGAAACATGCAGGTTAGCTGGTAAGATCTCTCAACCAAGAATGATTTATCAGTTTGTCAAGAAAGACATGTAAAAATTGATCAACTTAAACAAGCCATTTATGCCGGTGGCTTCAATACACAGTATTAATACGTTATTAATCAGCACCAGACTGAATTCAAGCATGCTTTCTATAACAATTTATTTTTGCTAGGAACCTACACTTGTCTTCTGTCATACATCAGAGGACCTTCTAGGTTAATCAGTCATTTTAATCAATAATGTTAAGATATATCATAGATAAAAAATGATGAAACAAAATTTGTCAACCGCCTTTAAATATGCATGTTAGCTCGTAAAACCTCTCAACCGAGGCCCTTTTTATTGTCTTAACAAGAAATACATCCAGAAAATAATGATTTTAAACTAGTCAATTATGTCCATCACTTTAGCACACATCACAAATAGTCAAAAATAGCACTGTAATGAGCTGAGGTAGCTCTCTGTCAGATAGTTAAGTGTAGCATAAAAAGTTGATGTGATATATCTCACATCGGGTAAATATAGTTATGTACATTGTAAAGTAGCCGGGAAGAGTAGCTGAGGTACTGAAATGTTGGAACAGCGATACCAATCCCTCCAATCAGAAAGAGAGATGGAAAATTGTCCCAGCTTGCATTTGGTGGACTGTGTGGGGAGAAAGAAACCAAGTTTGTTTTGAAGACAAAGCCATTAGTATACAGAAACTAAAGATGAAATGTTTAGGGCTTTTCTTTTTTTGGTGTAAACATAGCTTAATGGAAGAATTAGAATCAATTTGTGATGCACTAGATTCCTTATGAGAAGATTAAGGACTAGGAGCTTTTTTTTTTTTGCTCATCTGGATGTAAATTTGGGGGACTACACACCCTTTGTGAAGTTTGTTATTAATACACATAAATGTTACCTGTTCAAAAAAAAAAGTAGCCTATAGAATGGTTGAGGGGTAAGCCATTAGTTTTCACGCATTCTCCCAATCTCGTTTCATTGCGATGTTTATTTCTAACATGTTAATGGACTTCAAGTGAGAAATTAGTCCTACTACCTCACTGTGTATTCACAGGTGACATTCGGGAGAAAAAAATTCTCTATGCACAATTCCAACAATCATAGAATCTGCTGGATGTGAGCTTGGTCTGTGCGTATTGTGCATAAACCAACACCAGGACAAGGCTGAAATCCTCGTGTGAGCACAACCCTGGAAGCCACTTTTTAATCTGGAGCCCGATGCACCATCAGAAGCCAGAATTTGCCAACAATTTTTGTCTCATGTGCTAGTGCATGAGGCCTTTCTTGGCGAGCTTAGGAATAGATCTTGGTACTTTGGAAGTCAACTGGACCATTCGAAGTGATTCATCCAATCCAGTAGTCTAAGAAGACCAGATGCTTGGGTTTTGGTGATTTAATCAGTTTTCTGGAAAGGTTCTTTATTTTCAACAATATTTGGGGATTTCTCGCTTGCTCGGGGCTCGATTGGGCTTGTGTCATTCACAGTCCAGTTCCAGATTTTATAGGTGATCGGAAACTTGATCCTTCAACTTATCAAGCAACTTCTAGATTTTCTTTTCCTCCAGCAACTTTCAGTCTCTTTTTCGGACACTTTGGGTCTCACATAAAACCTGCAATCCTCCAGGCTGTTCCAGGGCGTTTGTGGTTCTTTTCTGGTGGAGTGATTAGACTTTAGGACAATGCGGTATTTGGAGGACTGTTCCCAATTTGTAAGAAGCTCAATTATAGCTCCGGGTTTATTCTTCATCACTATTCTATCAGATCGTGCAGCCCTTCCCCTAATATTTGATAGTGCTTCAATTATCTCATATAGATTTTACTACCTCGGTCTTCAGAGATACCTACAACATGTTCTATTGACAGTTCTCCTAAGATAGTCCAAGGAGGTTGACATCTTAGTTTTTCTAAACTTCAGAAAATAGTGTCTGAATGTTCTCACTTGTGTATCTCAGAATATAAGTCGTGTCAATTTTGTATGGATACCCTCTCTTTTTTTTCTTTTTGTTTTGATGACCGTGGTGTCGGGGCCAGCTTTCGCGCACCTCGACTAATTCGAGGGGATACCTGCCATCTCACACGGGCAACAGGCACCAGGTAACTATGTCCACCAAGGCTAGGACAAATGGGAAGAATCACCTAGTGTTTTTTTGTCTCCACTGATTTGAACCTCAGACCTTAGGGTTCTCAACCACTTCATTGACCACTAGGCCACAGTCCTCACCCTTGGGTGCGATACCCTTTTTTCTTAGGATGTCATCTTGATAATGGGGTAAATCCTCCCTTCTCTTTAGTCCACTCAGATTTTAGGAATCCTGACCGAACTAGTTCTACTTTGAGTTCCTATTATTAGGTTGTCAAAGATGATTATTCAATGTGTAATTGATCTTCTTAATCTGAGTTGTTTTCCATTTTTGGATCTTTATATTAATACAAAATCAACTTGGTATCTTGTGTGTCAAATACCAGATGCTCTTCCTATTATTAGGTTGTCAAAATGATTATTCAATGTGTAGTTGATCTTCTTAATCTGGGTTGTTTTCCATTTTTGGATCTTTATATTAATACAAAATCAACTTGGTATCTTGTGTGTCAAATACCAGATCCTCTGTTACAGACTTGTCAACGCTACATATAGTCTTCCAGGGGCTGCTTGGAGAGGTCTTCGCTATACTCAAAATTACCTCAATTTTATATTTTTAAGTTACCATCAACTTGCTATCATCCTTTTCTTTTGTTTCTACCTCAAGAATACAAGTGAAACTCTCTCTCATTTAGGATGCCAACAAGTTGTGATTGAGTTGTGCAATGTACACTCTTAGTGGCCCTTGGAAACTTCTCCCCTACCTCCAAGTAAATCTACTATTACTTGTTGGGTTTACACAGTCAAGGTTGGTCCAGATGATAACATACAAGATGCAACGAGGATGAAGTATATATGGGGAAACAACTAGGTTACTTAGCTCTCAGGAGTCCAGTGGTCTTGCATGCAGGGTGCTGATATGGTTTGAAACAATCTACTTGAGTATAGTTTAAGTTCAATGGCTATTAAGAAGTTTGAAATGACTTATAGTGAAAGAGATACTTGGTAGTTTATACTAATGACATAGTTATTTCAGAAAGTGATCAACAGGGGATTAGCAAAGTAAACTTCATCCCGTTAAGCCCTTTCAGACCAAGGATCTAGGTAGATTGCAATATTTTTCTAGGATGATGAGTTCATCTAGTATACATCAGACATTGTCATCTCTATGTGGAAGTATACTTATCCACACTTAAAAGGAAGACAGGTACGGAAGATAGTACACTTGTGACAGTCCTATGAGTCCATAATTTAAGCTTGTACAGTGATCCCAGGAGACATAGGAGGTTGCAAGGTAAGTTGAACTTTTTTTTTCTTTTGAGAGAGGTAACAATGTAAAATTATCAATAGCCAGGTAAGTTGAACTATCTCATAATAATTCAACATGAACATGATATTGCCTTTTTAGTGAGTGTTTCGAGTCAATGTTTGGCTCTCCGCTTGATACTCATTGTGATGTATTGGTCTACAACCTTTGGTAGATAAAATTGGCTAGAAGGAAAATTACAAAAGGAATGAGGACATGAACAGATTGTTGAGTATGCAGATTACTAGTAAATAGGTCACCTTCTAATAAATGCTCTACTTATCAGATATTAAGTTCTGTTCCAGTTGGAGGTAAATAAGCGTCTTCGAAGAGCAAGAAACAAAACATTGTAAGATCCAGAAAAAGCAAAATACCAGGCCATGACAGTGATAACTTGCAAGCCACCTAAGACTTTCACTTAGCCAAGGAAGTAGTTTCTCCATTTTTCTTATTATTCGAACTAGCTCATCTTACCCTCTTACATTCACTAATCCCTTGATTCTCTAATGCAGCTAGCTCATCTCGTCGTCTTACATTCACTTAGCCCTAGATTTTCTATGTCAACGTTGCCCTAAATTCTAAAACAATCCACTCAAATGCTCCTCAAGTGAACTTCCATTATAAGTACTTCATTTTCTCCTAGGATCCTTCCAAATGTGTAAAACAATAGCAGTTCATTCAGCCTGCTTTCAGAGTCTCATATTCTCTGATTACTGCCCTACAGCTCTAGCTCTTGCTCTATTGTTGCTTTGCACCTACACATTTCAATCGCCTCTTTTACTCCAACATATGCTGCAGTTACAGTAGAGGCTCACATCAACAGCTTCCTAAACAGAGAATATCTCTAGCATCTTAGCTGTCAATCCCAAATGGGAAAACTAAAAGAAAAAAAAGAAAAATAATTGAAGAACCAGAACAAAAGTTAATTCGTTGCTATGATACCTAAGCTCAAAGCATAGGTAATATCTAGTCATCTAGAATCCGGGAAGAATGAGAAATCTCATATGGTCACTAAAAGTTCAAGCTATAGTGTTTTAACTACCCAGATAACGTGGAACAGCCCCACTTGATGAAAATGGTGTCATCTAGAAACTGGGGAAGTTGAATAATATGATGTATACTACTTATCAAATTGCACTTTTAGAATCCTTCAATGATATCATCGAAAAATACTCACCAATGTATTTGGAGTAAATCAATGTAATCAGTATTGAGACGTTTCAAACTTTTTTCTACACTTTCTCGAATATTAGCAGCATCTACTCGCAAAACCTTCGCATTTTCACGTATGTAACTTGATCTTTCTGAATAACCACAAACTTTTGTAGCCAGAATCACCTGAAGGACAAAACAACATCACATTAGTAGATATCAGTGCACACCTACAGGTGTAAAAAAGTAATCTTGAGTTAAAAAGACACCAAACATTATGGCTATATTAGGCAATGCAGGAAAAGATAGGTTTGCCTACTTAAAGAATGGTTTTGGTAGTTAATTTACAATGAATTGTAACATTTGGCATCATGGCCATGCTAATAATCTTAATTATTATGGACCAAGAGAGTTGGAAAAAAATCTAAATCGACTGCAAAAGTACTCCTTCATGCCATTTTTGGACTACTGGGAGGACATTTGGAAGGTGAGATCCAAATGAACACTACAAAGTATTTGTAACCTCAAGTTCTTAACAATCTAAGCTGTTCTAAGTTTAACTCACTCATGCTTGAGATTAGGCTCTATTAACTAATAAAACTGGTCTCTAGTTTGTTCTTCTTTCCTGCTTGCATAATAATTTGACTAGTAACATAATTCTTGTTCTTCCTCATAAAAGAACAAAAAAAAATTATATTTGGAGAATACATGCGCATAAATTAGCAGCAATCAACAAAAACAGAACTACACAAGCTTTATATTCTCAATAGTTATATACTTATGGCTATTAAATCTTACCATTCTTTTAAAAAAAAGTTGTATACCTATGCCTACAGAAATGACTGCTTTTTCCAGCAAAAGCTCAAATTAGTCCATATAAACATGATCAAGGGTTTCTCCAAAAGCATCTACTTAAATTAATCCTGTTCCACTGGCCTTTTAAAATACTCTCATCCTGCATGTGCTCTAAGTTGGGAGTTGGAGATGATGACTCAGTGAACCCTCACTCACCTATGCTGCTCAGACTCTTCAAAATTGTTGCTACACTCGTGTCGACATGACATGGGTGTGGGATCCACACTGGATTTGGTCTACATACCTTGGGTTCTTTGACCACATCTATGATCGAGAAGTATAGATTGATTGGGTATTTGGTTTGACTTTTGTGTTTATTTCATATATATATATATATATATATATAGAATGATATGTTTTTCTTTAACATGAGATATATTAGATGTTTATAAAGAATTAAATTTTATTAGTTTTAATTCAATAACTTTAATCAATCGAGATATATACTTTATGTGTTGTAATAAACATTTATTGGCAGTATCCCATCACCCGTATCCGCACTTGGATCCATACCCCTTAATCCTAAAATTTATGTGATGAAGAATCCGACCTTTAGATTTGCACCCGTATCGGATACCCGCACCCCAGACTGAGCAACTTAGACACTAAGCACTCAGCAGAAAGCCATCAAATCCTATAGAACAATGGAGAACACGAAATACAATAAGATGCATGCAATGTTGGCTAAATCAAGGAAGTACATCAACAGTTCTTTCAGATGGTAAGAGTACTCTAGGAAGTTTAAACACAGTTATAGAACAAAATGGACATATTTCTTTGAAGAAGGTTACGCAAAACGTATTACCTAGCTTTAGTTATTTTAGCAGCTCAGCTTTCTCTTATCTCACTGTTTTACAACCTCAATAATCACAAGAAATAACCATCTACACAGTTTATCCAACTATTCTTTAGTAAGTATATCATTTTCTCGAGGAATTCATTTTAAAATATCAAAAGTAGTTACAGTTCAATACAATAGATTTGAAACAGTAGAAGGACAAGAATACAAGGAAAATATGAAAGAGATGATTCGATGGCAATCTTATAATGCCTTTGTAGTTAGAAGTAGTAGGAATAGTACCTATTAGGTTCCATACAAAAATAAAGCAAGAAACTGATAATACATGCACAACCTTTCATATAAATCCACAAAGGTAGAATTACCTTATCACGGGGTTGGGACTTCATCCAGCTACTGATATAGAGATCCGTCGTTCCTTGAGTCTCCTTTCTCATTGGGACAGGATACTTGGAATTCAATAGCAAAGAAGAAATAAATACAAAAATGCTTGTAGTATCAAGATAGTAAAATGAATAAGCAATTTTTAGGCAATAAACTAAACTTCTAATTACATCCCAACAATTCAGTTAACTAAGCTTCTATTATCAAGATAGTAAACTCAAGAACAGTAACAGTAAAATAAATGAAGGCAATATCTTCCCAAGTTAGTGTGGAGTAGCTTACAGCCTCAGCGGTATCAATAATATTAATTCCTTGATCAAATGCATAACTAAGTATTTCATGAGCCTCCTTTTCTGTATTCTGTTCTCCAAATGTCATCTGCATTTATGAAGGAGTTCACATTACTAAATCTTCAATTACTTCATAAATACCCAAATGAACAGAACGAATGACTACTAACTGGGTTCTAAATTTAATAATTGTATGTATTTGAGCAAAAGCTACTGAATTTAGCGAACGAACTTACGGTTCCGATAGTAATTTCGCTTATATTAAGATCAGAGTCTCCGAGTTTTCTGTACTGCATTGCGTTCTCCTGAGTAAGTTTTGCAGTAACAACTCTGCTCTTCCTCCATGCCGGCGACGACGGACGGAATGTTCTCGTGAAATTGCGGCAAGATGGAATGCCGGGGGTGAAAGTGCTGCAGGAAGCCATGGGTTCTTCTTCCTCTTGTTAGCTTTATCAGAATTTTGAAACTCTGCCTCAAAAAAAATGTGGGATGTGGATTTTGTGAAAGAGGTGATGACAACAAAATGGAGATGACACCATTCATTTCCAAGGTCATTCTAGTAAATTACTTAAAATAAATACATAAATTTAATAAAAATTTTAAAAATATACCCCCACCAAGAACTTTCACATATAGCCACTAAAAATAGTCTAATTACGCTCCATAGCTATAGTTTGATAATTACGATTCGTAGCTACATGTTATAGGAAGAAGAGAGGCGAGCGAGATTGGGAGAGAGAGGAGAGAGGGCAGAGAGTGGAAGAGAGGTGAATTGTATATGTATATCGGTTAAATAATTGTATATTATACATATGTATTTGTATATATAGCAAGCGAGATTGGGAGAGGGATGAGAGAGGCGAGCTAGATTGGGAGAGGGAGGAGAGAGGCGAGCGAGAAAGGGCAGAGAGTGGGAGAGAGGTGAATTGTATATGTATATCGGTTAGATAATTGTATGGTATACATATGCATTTGTATATATGGCAAGCGAGATTGAGAGATGGAGGAGAGAGACGAGCGAGATTGGGAGAGGGAGGAGAGAGGCGAGCGAGAGAGAGCAATAATTTGTATAATTCGCATCTCATTTATATAATTCGCGGCTACGTTTGTATAATTCGCGTGTTTTTCTATAATTGAGTAATATATAGTCTGAAATTATACAAATATGATAAAACTTGAAATAACGAATTGATACAAATATAAATATATGAACTTTAAACAGTTATACAAATTACACTATATAAATTATATTATACAAAGGAAATCATCGTCATATACAAATATAAACCATCGTATACAAATACAAATCAAACAAAGGATTGCTAGTTGCGAATTATACAAATATGGCGAATTATACAAACGTGGCTAATTATACAACTCGAAGTCAGCCCACGTAATTAATGGTTAATGTTAGTCGCGAGTGGTAATTATAGCAAACTATAGCAATGATGAGTAATTAAGTAATATAAGTTTTCTTAACCGCGTAATTTTCCCTATAATGTATTGCTCTCGCATAACCATATTTTTTCGCAATAATATTTATATTCTTATCACAAATAAAAAATATATATATGAAAATTGAGTGTGGGAGAAAGGGAAATGCAATCAAACTCCCATTAACGAGGTGAAAGTCGGCTAGTCAACTAACTGAACTATCAAAATTCTTCTTATAAATAAGGGTTAACTTACAAAAATTCAATTAGTTTAAGAGCTAATAAACTTAGATACACACTAGTTTGGAATATTATGAATCTTATCAGATTTTGGTGTGTCCAATACATCTAGATACATGTATTTCGGAATATATGAGGTCAAAATTAGGTATAATGTGTTCTAGATACACTGTATCCAAGTGAATTCACATCTATCTTGGATACAGACAAATCTCGGTCGCCTCCCTTTTATCTCCCTCACCACTCTCATATATCTCTCACGTATTTGGTATCCAAGATACATGCGAATCTTATTTGATACATGTATATACCGTATATCTAATGTGATTCACATGCATATGAGATACATAGACAAATTTCGCTCAAATACGTGCAAATTACACTAAATACATGTATATAATATGTATCTAGTGTGTTTCACATGTATATATGTTTGCGTAAATAAATAATATATCAATCTTGTATAAAAATGTATAATTACGTATACAAAATTATACAATATTATTCTATAAAACTGAATTTCATCCCCTACAAACTCCAACTCACGAAAACAATATCAACAATAAACCTAAATCTTCCTCAAGCAACTTCAGATTAAAAAATGACATTCCAAACAAACTCAATCATTAACTTGTCAAAAAAATTCAACAAATCAACTTTCAAAAACTCCAAAAATGGAGATTAGATTTTTACTTTAGTTCACTCATTAATGTTTAAATTTGTGATGATAAACATGAACATTAGTCTCAATCAATTTCTAAGTATCAAAAATTGAAAATCATAATCATAAACTAAAGTTTAAAAACATTATTTTTGCTAAACATTTCAAAATATATAAACATTAATAAGAGTGGCTCTTCAAGAACATCCGTCTATAAGGCTCAACCTTACATAGACCGTCGTTATGGATGTGACTGAGAGGAAATAGATGAATTTACACTTTGTTTGGCCTGGATGATTGTTATGTATTGTTTCATAATATATCGTATCGTATTCTATTCTATTGTATTGTATCGTATCATATTATATTGTTTTAATATATATTATTATATCATTTTCTATATATCGTTATATAATATCACACATCAACGACTTGAATAATAATCCTGTTAGTTAACATGCATCTCAACATACTTATTGACTACTTTAGTTTGTCCATCAGATTAAGGGTTGAGGCAGTACTGGAGTATTGCTTCAAAAAGTGACTGCCAAAACTTGCTTAAAAAGACTACATATTTGTCAGTGACAATAATTTGGGGCAACTCATGCAACTTACACACATTTTCCATGTAAAATCTATGTTGCTGGATTCTTTAAAAATGTTGATAGGTGCGTGTTGGATACTTCAAAAATAATGTATTTTTGAAGGATCCAACACGGGTGCGTCAAACATTTTTGGAAAGTCCAAGTAACTTAGTATAAAATTATGCTACACAGACATCAATGCAAGGATATGCTTTAAGCTAATAATGAAGTCTTGAATAGTATGTTGGTTACTAGGAGAAGAGTGGTTCTGTCCAAGAGTAATATATTATTGAGTCTCAATTTTGTAATTTTAATACTTTTGATAACAAAATCTGATAGTTATCAAAAAAAAAAAAAAAAAAAA